>JAOXJP010233349.1:0-10331 GCA_025762735.1 Platanus orientalis | reverse complement strand
TATATATATATATATATATATATATATATATATATATATATATATATATATATATATTGTCATTTAACAGAAACTGCAAGTAGATATCTAGATTTATATCCAATTTTCAGTTATATAATGAATACAAGTTTGGATCCTATTATTAAATACCCGCTAGATATTCGGATTCATATCCGATATTAGATCAAGTAAATAAATATGAATATGAATATGCCTATATCCGCTTCATATTCGGTCTATTTATAGACCTAAGCTTTCCTTGAGTGTAAAAAATCTATGTAATGGATTGGATCATTATTTGTGGACCCATTGTTACAAGGCCCCATGGACTTGATAGAACAAACCTTGGGCTTCTGCAAGCTTGAAATTAAGGCAAAGACTGGCCCATAGGGAACAACAAAAAGTGTTTATTTGGTTTATTAATCTAGATGAGAAATCTAGCTAGACTGCTAGAGCCACCTACTTTGTTGAAGATAAATGGTATGATTCAGGTCAAGCAGTGGACTTTTGAAGAGTATATACACTTCACAATCACCTTCAATGAATTCATGTTTTTGGTCACTTCCTTAGTTGGCATGCGAGAAATTAATTGTAGCAAGGGAGGCCTTTGATTAGGTAATAAATGATCCTAGGCTTGTTAGAGAGCTTCATCAGGTATTTGCAGACTCGTAAATTGACTCACCAACTTACTCGAGCGAGTTGAGATACAAACACTGATCCAGTGTTGGTTATTATTTTTATTTTTATTTTATATTAAGATTATGAGTGCATGTTAACTCCTACAGAACCATTGTTCCTACCAGTACTCCAATGATCCCTAGCTTCAGTTACGAAACATCCCTTATGGTAGAAATGAAAGGGGTCAAATCCAGGCTATGGTTGATTATGTTGGAGCTGACTCAGATCCAGGTCAAACTCAATTCTTTTCTATGTTATCAGATCTGGATCTGATCCTTGCTACATATGTGTATAAAAGTTGCCCCAAAAAAAAAAAAAAAAAAAACAGAAAAAGAAATTAACAAAGCATGGATATCCATTATCTAACCCAGATTTTCTCCGTGGGACTGATACACTTGGATTAGGGAATGGGTCCTTGTCAAGGATCTAAAAGTGACCAGAGATGGATCACCTTATGTAAATTTAAACATGGATTAGAACGAACTTGGAGATGATCTAGATCCAACCCATTTCATGTTCTATCTTCTCCTTCCCCTGAAAAAACAAAAAGTTAAATCAAAAGTAAAACTTCACTGTTGTGTAAATGCGTGTAACTACTTGAGGTACACACACGTCTTTTCTTTTAGTTATAGATAAGTATATAACAGGATACTGGTGAGTTGGAATCCTCTCTGAATGGTGATACTGCTGGGTTCAAATCATCTCTGAACGCTGAGATGTACTATGCCAGGATCCTCTACAGCTTGCAAGATGTCTTGCAACGTTAACGTTCTCCCAAAAAGTGTTTATAATTTTTTTGGATGGGTGCTTTTTCATTTTTGGGGGGTATGTAGGTGGCAATGTTTGACATGACCCGTGAACCCAACACCAAAATAAGCGGGTTAGGGTTGACTCTAAACGTGTTTCAGGTCAAAATAGGTCAACCCACTTTGACAAGATTAATAAATGGGTCGGGTTAGAGTTGAGCCAAATGGTCTTGTACCTTTACCTTGACATGACACGAATCCGACTCACTAAGACGAATTACCCTATAACCTGCGAACCCTGCATGACCCAACACGGAAATAAGCAGGTTAGGGTTGACCCTAAACGTGTTTCGGGTCAAAACAAATCAACCTGCTTTGGCATGATTAATAAATGGGTCAAGTTAGGGTTGAGCCAAATTGTCCTATACCCTTACCCCGACATGACACAAACCCAACCTGCCAACATGAATTGCTACCCCTACTCTGCAAGCAATGTGGATTTTCTATGGCGAAAAAATGTGCAACAACCCTCTTGTGACAGGCATTGAGTGAAATGTGGCAGAAAAACACCATGCAAGCTGTGATGGTTTGTTTTTCACCCCCACTTGTCATCCAACTCGAGGCACAAGAGGGTTGCTGCACACTTTTTTGCAGTTGGAAATCTGCTTTACTCCACAAAATCTTGCGAGCTAGAGAGGATCTATGGGACCCAAAAGCACAACACGATTTTTTACAAAGGGTACATTGATCAATGTGTATTTACCGAGACATCCTTTGTCCGGCATTATGTCACATGTTGATCGGTACAGGCGTAGTATATCTCCATTCAGATAGAAGACAATTAAACCTGATAATGGTGAGTCGGGATCTACCGAAGCTCAGCCCAAAAAAAAAAAAAAAAAAATACTGAAAAACCAATCACAACATGACACGTAATACCCACAAACAAGGATCAAAGAAAGATGTTAACAATCCTATTTAGTGGGTAGTTAGAATAATTAAGAATGTTTATCAAAAATAGTATGTGTCACGTTTACTCAATAATGGTACACAAAAGGTTAGATTTTATCCATTCGTGTGTGTTGACCCCTTGTACACGTCTCCTATTAAGAAACTTGTGATGTATTCTTTCTTTCTTTCAACCTCGACAAGAATCTTGGACCCATAACTTGTCCACATACACTCAATTTCTCATCAGCTTCTCAATGCACGTTCTCTATATTTTCTTGTTGTAACCCTTTAATTTGGGTGTCCAACAACAAGAAGAAACAATCTCATGAATCTTAAATCTTGAAAATGCAATACCGTTTACCACACCACAACCACCACATCTCTCCCACAGATTCAGACCAAGGGAACCTCTTTTGTTGGGCCCGAGATGCAAGGGAGAGCAAAAGACAAATAAAAAATCAATAGCTCTTACTTTGATTATCAATATATTTGCCAGTGAAGTGAAGCAACGTAATCGAACTTAGATCCGGGTGTGGGTTGTTGGGGATCTTTGGACAAAGAAATATCCTACTGGCTCAAATAACTAATTATCAAGGGAGACATAATTTATTAGTTATAAGAAAAATTGATATTTAATAATTCTATATTATTTTCATCTTTTACATTTTTAATAAGGAAATGTTAGTGGTTATTAGAAGGTGAAGACGGGTTTTGAACACAGATCTTTTACTATTTATTTCCTAAAAGAATGTATTGTACGCACCCCTTTTTTTTGTTGAACTTTTTCAGATATATCATTCAAGTATACATGTATAACAAAGCAAAGGATGCACATTTTCTCTAATATATTAAAAAGAAAAATTATGTTCCTTCACCCTATGAAGATTTAATTAGTTTATTATATATCTTAGTGAGAGATGCCTTTATTTGCTTTGCAACATTTGCAAATTAACAAAGGAAAAAAGAATTGCATCACTTCTTTTAAGTTTTATCTCTCTTTTCTTATTTTATTAGTTATGCCAACTTACTAAAATCTGATATAATGTATGTGTATAACAGGGGGTGTGTGTAGTGTACATCATTAAAATGCACATATATCTTAAATAGAAATAGTATTCTACTAACTATAATATACTAGAACATCTTAACATGTTAATTATTAAGTTAATTAGTAGGTATTAGAGGTTATTAGTTACAGGCCATGAAACCAAGTTGTGGTTCTTTGAAAAATTATGCATTGCTAGAGATTATAACCTAATGAAATATTCATTATTAGAGGACATACAGTATATGTGTCTGTTTATTGTGTGCATTACGCATAAAATTTTATAATGAAAGCTTATGGTTGTTCATGATTCAATCAACCCTGCCCAGTTCAACCAAGTCTAGATTTGATCAGTAATTTAATTAAAACCAGCTAGTTAACCGAAAAAGTCAGTCAAGTTACTTGACTAGGCTAAGTTTCTAGTTAACTCAGCCAAAACTGAGATAACCTTAGCAACCTTTTTTGGGTTGAGCTAAGCCGAATAATTCGGATGAGTTTCAACTCAACCAAGTAACTTGGTTTTAGGATTAAGTTCCTATTTTTTATATTACCTTATTTTAAATATTGATATGTTTTTATATTGACCAGTTGGTAACTATGGGACAAGTTACTGGATTACTCGGATCAACAGCCTTCCAAGTCACCGCACCGATCCAAGTTTAAACACTGGATCAATTGATAGGGTAGGGAAGTCCAATTTCTCTATCCAACATATATACTAGCCTTCTTCTTCTTCTTCTATTTTAATTTTTTATCCTAAGGCCTGGTACGTTCCAAGCTGACCCAACCTCGTACCTAGAGAGAGAGAGAGAGAGAGAGATTCAACCTATCTCAACCCATTTAAATTTGGGTGAGTCCAGGATGGGCATTTAAATATGCCTGATATCCTCTGCGACTCCCCCTCTGCGATGCATGAGAGCCAAGGCAGAGGGGGAATCAATTAACTTTTGGAGTTGTCACTTCACCCCTCAAAAAGTGAATTGATTCCCCCCCTTTGTCTTGGCTCCTGAGCATGGCAGAGGGGGGCAGTGCAGAGGATATTGCCCCAAATCCTTGCTAGCTGCCAGGATTCAACCTCATTCTATTCACCCAATTGCCAGCATGGCCACTCTACAGGGGTCTGATATCAAGTGCGACACCCCTCCTGATGGGACACTCAGGAGGGTCCCATCAGGAGGGGGAATCAAAAACCTCCAAAAAGTGAATTGATTCTGCCCCCCGAGTGTCCCATCAGGGGGCGTGGTGCATACGCTTGACTGCCGCACTTGGCAGCGATGCGAAAAGCAGGCAATGACTCGCATTACACACGAGGATTCAACCCTTGGCCTTCCTCATGGAAAGGCAATGCCTCGACCACCTGTGCATTAGTTCCCTGGTGGTTAATGTGATTCAACCCCACACAAATTGGGTTAGGGGCTACCCTTATTTAACTAAATTTCAGTTGGACTATAGGTTGGGTTTGGCTTGGAAGAAAACCTTACAGGAAACAGAAAACCCGAAAACAGCTCCTAAATTGGATGGTTAAGCTTGTTTAAGGGAACACACCCCTTTAACGGAAACCAAAAGCGCCTCAAAAGAGGTTTCTTGATAAATCTTTATTCATGTGAAATACATGTTTCCAGGTAACCATGCAATATAAATTGTTTGGCTTGGGTTTTTTTTGGTTGAGCTAGTTTCTGATTTTACGGTTCTAACCCTATACACCCCAGCCTTTGTGTCTGGGAGCATAGAAAGTAGACAAATTAGGAGTGTAGAACATTTGCTCCCTTTCTGAAAGTACCAGTCAAACTAACACAAAGGTGGAGTTGGGTCTGTGAATTCGGGTTGCGCCTGACCCAAATAGATGCCCCATCCCAATCTGCTTTGCTTTGTACGTTCTCGTGTGCCAGTAATATCACGGTACAACACTATTTGTCGACATTTTCCATTTTAAGTTCATTTATTACTAATCATTCAAATAGAGGAGATGGATTTCACAAGACAATTTCACATCTTCATCCAAGGGAAAAGTGATTTCCTACCAAGTCATATTCATGAAAGTAATTAAACAGGAATGCAATTGTATAGGTGGTCATGTGAAAAGGGTTTAAAGATTCAACCCAAGAGTCACATTAAAACAGAATTATCATTGTAAGCAACAATGGCAAAAAAATCATCATACAAGGTCTTAGAAGGGCATGCGAGGATCCACCATTGGGAAGTCTAGGGTATTCATCTGGAGGAGGCATTACGCATTCCTCACCATTAAAAGAAATTTTCCTAGGGAAGGCCCACCCCTCCTTGAATGTGAACATATCTGTGTCTTTGTGTAGTAGAATCTCAGTCTGGACATTTCCATTGTCACCAGATTGGAGTAACATATCGTTGTAGTACTGGATACCCCAAAACATTCCAGTATCATCTGCAAAAAAGATAAATGAAAAGGAGGAGAAGGTTAATTAAGAAAGCCAGACAATGGCTTTCACCTTTCATTGTTTTAAAACATGAACCATCAGTCCTGTTCAATCTTCCTAGGTGGGATGCATTAAATGGATGGCTTGATAGAATAACTGACTATAATTTCTCAACTATTGATCATCGCTAAGAAAAAGTTATTAGTTTAAAACAGAGAACTATTTATCTAATTCAAACAAAAGGTACCACGGTTAACTTACTGGTTGGGCCATGCTGATTGAGTGCCTTGTAGTTAAAGCTGAAGATCTGAGCCATGCTTTGCAAGTTAGGGTGCTGGATCACCAAGCTCCACATGGTGTAGTTCTTAACAAAATTGAAGTTTGTCACTGTTACCTTAACCCTCCAATACTTTGTGTAACTAGTTTTAAGATGCCAATGCACCCGGATTGGACACATATGCTGCGTACACATCACTACCGGTGGTATGACTTCGTCTTCTCTGTGGGGCTGCAACAAGGGTGATCCACCAGGCCTGTAGTTTTCCATGGAAAATGTATAAAAAACCAAAAACAAAACAAGACAAAACAAAAACAGAAAAAAAAAAAACAAAAAAACAACAGTGAAATGACTACAGGGATCGCTGGGAAGAGATGAGCTCCTTTACTTGATGCATTTTAATCCTGGTTGTCCCTGGCAGCCGCAGCTACACTTGGGGCAGCGAGTAATGGTTTCGTTGTAGAAGGCAGACAAAGATACACAGCAGGTGGGTGCAGTCGATGCCAGGAACTGGGAGTAGGAACATGTTACATTCCATGTCGCTGCAATACATCCACACATGAATTCACAAAATAATAGATTTTTTCAATAATATACTAAAATTTCTATTAGAAATCAGTTAATAGATCATTTGGAATTTCTTTAGATTTTCTCAAATCATTAACAATATTGTGGTAAAATTAATAACCCATTATAGTTGCTAATTCTGAAGATTATTTTTTAAAAGATTGGTAGTTATGTTGTTTTCTCCAGTTCCCTGCTAGTTCATATGAGAAAGAACATACACCCAATGAGATGAATCCATCATATAGAAATTCATGGATTTAAATGCTTATACGACTTGAGCATTGATAACTTCTGTAGTTTAAGGAATCCTTTTCCTTTTTTCAGTATAGCTCCAGCTATGAGTGCTAGTTATACTCGTAATACAGTTTTTCCTTTATCAATAAATACTTAAATGGAAAAACAAAAAAGATGAGACTACCCCAAGAATAGAGTAGATTAAATTTAATGTTCCAAGACACAAGAATGAAGAAAACATTTACAAAGATAACTTTTAAAACATTTAAAATAGCATAGAAGAAACCATATATAGTTGGTTACACCATATGCATATTGTCAAATATAATAAATCTACTCTACTACTAGAGTTGCATTAAGAAAACAAAGAAAAAACATAGATTGAAGTTAAAAAAAAAAAGAACTGTACATCTATGAGAGACATCGCAATTGACCTAATTTAAGTTTTGCATAAAACACAATATATTAATGGTACAAAAATCAAGCTACTTTTTGGAGAGCTAATGCAACTTTATGCGGGCAACCTGCTTCAAGTAAAATTGAAGGTACCTTCAGATTAATCAGATAAGGGCCCTTACAGTTAATAAGAGGTATATTGTTTGATAGTGGTGGCAAATTCCTGACCCCATATGCCAATCCAATCGGAACCCGACCTATCTAATTAAGATAAGATGTTTTCCTTTCTCAACCTTGCTGATGTTATCCATCAACCTGAACACCACACGAACCTGGCCTAATTAAGATAGATGTTTGCCTTTCTCAACGTTACTGATTTTATCCATCAACCAGAACACCACACTGACAATGCCAAATGCAACCTGATCCAACCCCCCTCCCCCACTAAACCCATCGGTCCAAATTGCTAATTTCAAGTTTGGGTTGGCCTTTGTCAATCTTGTTGATATCTTCCCTTCACTATTGTTGGATTTAGTGAATGGAGCAATCACCAATACGGTTGGATTTAATGAATGAAGTGACTTAGAATTTTGTTCCAAGATGTAGTTAGTGCAGGTTACAATGTCAATACTTTTGAGTTTTAACATAATTGAATAAATTATTATTTATGAGAGGTTTTGTTTATTATTAATTGGAATGGTTTGAGAGTACTCAATAATCTGAGAACCATGTTTACACTTCTAGACTAAGGTTTGATTCATCTCAGTTTGGTTGATAGTTCTCAGCTTTGCTCCAATCCACTCTAGCAAGCATAGAGCCTCCGGAAAAAATAAATAAATAACAAGTTTAAATCCAGCAAAAAACAAAGCTCTAGTTCTCATCAAGATTACACCAACACAAGAATTAAAGATTAGTGAAAAGATGATAAAAATAACCTCCAAATGGAAAGAGAAAACAATGATAATAACAGATAAACCAAAACCAAAAACTATGCTGCAACAGATTGACAAACTCAATTTGATTCAACAACTTAAGCTCTAGAATTAGAGAAAATGTATGTATCATATTTGCATGTCCTGATAATTTTAGTCTGTAAATGTACCCACTGCTATACATGGCTTTGAGAGCCAAAATTCAATGTATCTAGTGTATAACATTAATGAATTTCTAAACGGAACACAAGTGTGAATTTGACCATGATACTCTCAAGAAATAGATTAGTCAACTATCGAATCATTGCTATAGATGTTCGATCCAAAGGAGAAAGAAGGGATCTTCAAAAAATGGGTTTTGAGTAACCAATAAAGAATTGAACTTATTTCATCAAATGTTCCCAATATTCTATGTTTCCTTGTTGCAAGAATCAATTGGTAATTATAGTGAAAGAGAAGAGATCAAGTGTTCAGATACTTAATTACCTAGAGCCTGTGTCCATCGACGGCCATTATAACTGAATTTGCTTGGTGGAACCAGAAACGGCTCACTACATGTATAACCAGGAAGGCCAAGGGTGAAATTTAGAGGGACTATCAATGATGTTTCATTGAAATCAGGGATCATCCCAACATTCATTTGAAAAGCCGCTCCATACTTAGAAGGGTCTTGTATCATAGAGGTTAACAGGCCACCCTTGCAGCAGTTGGCAACCTGCATGTTGTAAGGCGTCCCTGGAAGAAAATCGATCATTAGAGGCTCCTTCTCGCACGAATGTGGGAGAGCATGCCCTTTCACCCTTGAACAGTTCCCTTGCTCGGTGGCTTCTGCCCCTAGAGTACTCCAAATTACCTCGTCCCCCTGCCACCTCCAACCCAGCCTCCATCCAGGTCTTTCTATGTGTCTAAACAACTGAAAATTGAATATGGATATCTTTACCTGCAAAAACAACCCCATAAAAGTCACCTCACTTAGACATGAACGCATGTGGAATCCAAGGATCCTCTCAACCTCAAAGCCATCTCCAAATAAAATCAAATCTAGAATTGAAGGAGCTTATTGTTCCTCAATCTCTTAAAATGTAGCTTAAAATTTCTTCTATTTTATATAGATGTCGGCCTGATAAACCTAGCAATTGTCGAAACCAGAATAGGGTAGGACAAGGGGCCCAACATAAATATATATATATATATATATATGCAACATTTTGCATAGAACCATAACCATATATACATGGGTTTTGGAGTTATCCCTCATGCCAAAAACTGAAAGGGTAAATTTTGTTCTTTACCCTCCCCACTGAAAAAATAAAAAATAAAAGTAAATTTGTTGGGCTTTCTCTTTCAAACAATATTTCGATCTATTCACCATTGCAGAAAGGAATCAGTCAAAAATATATTATATATTTTACGAAAAAATTGCAAAAATAATCTCACACGATTCTGAATATCTTCCTTGGTGG
Organism: Platanus orientalis; assembly: GCA_025762735.1. Classification (NCBI taxonomy): domain Eukaryota; kingdom Viridiplantae; phylum Streptophyta; class Magnoliopsida; order Proteales; family Platanaceae; genus Platanus; species Platanus orientalis. The sequence continues at coordinate 649 of JAOXJP010233349.1, read as the reverse complement.
TTAAAATTATTATAAAAAAAAAAAAAAAAGATTTTATAATTACTTCTGAGATTATCCCACCCTAAACTATTTTTTTTAATGTTTTGAAAGACAAAACTTAAAACAAAAGACTTACATCATAGGTTGCGTCGCCCCATTGTAAGATATCCCATTTGATCGTGATGTTCCCATTTGGATCCAATGGATCATATCCATCTGCCAATAAGCAAAATTAGAGGAAAAAAATCAACCAGATCGGTTAAATTATAATTACTATTTGTGTGTGTGTGAGAGAGAGAGAGAGAAGGAGAGAGAGGGAGAAGGAGGTACGAAATATTAACCAGTTGGAGAGAAACAGCATAGTAGAGACAAGAACAAGAGAAAAATGGGGATTGAACCCATGAATCTTAATGAATGAATAATGGATTTTCTTTAGTTGGTCATGAAAGAGAGAGAAATCTCAGATTTACTTCTCTGTTTGAGCTAACTATATTTTAAGGATCTAACATAGAAAATATCTCTCTTTTTCTCCGTCTGTCAGAGGAAACCGAGGGAAGGAAGTGATGCAAAGAGGAGAGAAGAAGAAGCGAAACAATAACAGCAAGGGATTGGAGGACTGCATGGCGCTCTCTCTCTCTCTCTCTCTCTCTCTCTCTCTGTCTCTCTCTAT
>JAOXJP010233348.1:0-10331 GCA_025762735.1 Platanus orientalis | reverse complement strand
GTTGGACTATTAGTGGCGGCTAACCTACACTGCCACTAATAATGTTAATTAGTGGCGTATATAGACTTAGCGCCCTTAATTGTAGATTTATACGTGATGGATTTCCAAAAACGACCCCACTAATAATGGACAATTAGTGGCGGTTCTTAAACACTGCCACTAATAAGCTATATTCAGTGGCATTTTTAGGTGGCCGCCACTAAAACACCGCCAGTCATATTTTTTGTAGTGTGAGTTTGGCTACTGATTTCGGGACCCAGAAAATCGGAGTCATTAGGAGCGAGGATGTCATATTTAATGAAATTGTTATGTATATGAAGAGGTTAAAGGAAAAGGAAAATTCATAAAATTCTATTGATGATAGATATGTAGAATTTGATAAAAAAATCACAAAGGAATGTCTCAAAACCCATTTATGAAAATATTTAGGTAGAAACTCAAGCTTCTCGTACTCGAGTCTTACTTACTCAAGACCCCTCCCTTATTAAGGAGATCAACTAAATCTAACCAAGGAAAGACCCTAACTCGGTATATATGTTACTTATATTATTTATTGTTGACTGACAATGATGAACCAGAGTGTTCTGAAAGAAATTATGTAGGTTCAATTATCCAAAAAAAATTATTTAGGTTGAAATCAGAAATAAGTGGGAGCTTGCAATAGATGATGAGATGGATTTTTTATCATCAAATGAAACATGGGATTTGGTTGAGCTACCTAAGGGCAAGAAAGCTTTGCATAACAAGTGAGCTTACAAGTTAAAAGAAGACCATGATGGGTCCAAATGATACAAGGCCAAATTTAAGGCCAAATTTGTTGTGAAGGGACTTCAACAAAAGGCAGGTGTCTACTACTCAAAATTATTCTTTCATGTTGTGAACCTATCTACTATATGATTAGTTTTGAGTATTGTAATAATAGAGGACTTGCATCTAGAGCAACTAGATGTAAAGACAGAATTTCTTCATGGTGACTTAAATGTAGAAATTTATAAGCAACAACCACTAGGGTACATGGTACCTGGTAAGGAAAATATGGTGTGTAAGCTCAAGAAGAGCTTGTATGAGTTGAAATAGGCACCTAGATAATGGTATATCAAGTTCGATACCTTCATTTATAGTAATGGGTATAAAAGATGTCATGATTATCATTGTTATTTAGTGATTCTTATATTATTCTCCTCTTGTATGTAGATAATATGTTTGTTGCAGATTCAAGCATGGTTGAAATAACAAGGTTAGAAGAGCAACTCTCTAAAGAGTTTTTTTTATAAAGGAGATGTAACAAAATAAATCCTTGGTATGTAGATTAACAAAGATACAGTACATTGAAAAAAGTACTAAAATCCCCGATTTACTAAAGTGCTCTAAAAACAGCTTGAGTCTCATAGGAAGTGACCAGCTTTCACACACAGATAGGTAGGTCTTCTATCATGTGCTTTTGCAAGCCCCAACCCAATATGGGTCTATAAAACTCATTAAGAGATTCACATTCCATCATCCATCATCCATGAGTTTAACTCATAGGTAACAAGCACATGTTCTACAGAAAATACATTCTGTAAGAACCACACATTCATCTACAAGAATTGCACATTAGACTAAATATTGTTCATGTAGTGGGAGTTGTGATAAGGTTTATGAATAATCTCGACAAGGAGCATTAGCAAGCTATAAATTGGATTATGAGGCACTTGAAAGGTACTACAGATTTGTTGTGTTATGGTAGTGCAAAATTTAGTTTACAAGGGTATATATGTTAATTCTGGTGGAGGAAATAGTACTACAGGTTACATCTTCACTTTGGGTAGTGCAACAATGAGTTAGATCTCAAGATTGTAAAAGATTGTTACTCTCTCAACTACAAAAGCAAAGTATGTAGCAGCTACGGAAACATGTAATGAGATGATATGGCTGTGGTATATGTTGAAAGAGTTGGGTAAGGAGTTAAGAGATTGTAAATTATATAGTGACAGTCAAACTAAAATTCATCTTACAAATAATTCAGCTTTTCATGCAAGGACAAAACAGATTGATATAAGATATCATTTTATATGTTCACTTCTAGAAAAGGGCATAATTACTTTGGAGAAGATTCAGCAGATATGTTCACTAAGGTGGTTACTATTGAGAAGTTAGAGATATGTTCCAACTTCTGCTAGTCTTCTAGTTTGAGGATATGGGAGGAGATTCACACTGAGTTTGCACTCTTCAACATTTTACAAATGAAGCTGGATTGATCACAATCAGTCTCAAGTGGGAGATTTTTGAGGATGTAACCTAATTAACATATGGGGTATTGTTGATTGAGTATTGTTTGTGCGACCTCGAAATGCAAGGCACCCCCGGTTTGCGAATTGAGCTCCGCACTGAAATCATCATGGGTGTGGGGTGCGATGTGCCCCTACCGAGGGTGCGGGGTAGAGCCCCCAATCCAAAATTATTTTTGGGGTATTCTTGATATCATACTTCTATGTTGCTTGTATGAAAGGGTTAAAACCCTAGTTTTGAATAAGAGTTTTGAGGAGAACGAGAGCTACCCTTTGTAGAGCAATTCACTCATATTTCCTTCTTAATATAGTGGAATTGGTGTGAATCCGTGGATGTAGGCAATCTTGCCAAACCACCTAAATCATTGTACATGTCTTTTGTGTGATTATATCTGGTATACTGTTGTGCCTTTCCTTTACACTATTGGCTTGACAATAACTGTACTTCCGAATTTTTCACTGGACTTTCATTATATATTTTAAAATAGGATGCAATATAAACTCTAAGTGCTGTCTTTTTTCTTGATCAGGTTAAGGGTATAAATAAAAATTCTACGGCGTTTACAAAAGGCTGTAAAAAGATACGCTTTTACAGCGTTTATAAAATGCCATAAAAGAGAAATTACGGTGTTTTATAAATGCCATAAAAATTAACTTTTTATGGTGTTTTTAAAATGTCATAAAAAGTTACTTTTTACAGCGTTTTTATGCGGCATTTTCAGTGAATAAGTTTTTTTCATGATGTCTCACTTTATGACATTTTTTACAGCATTTAAAAAATGCCATTAAAGGATATTAACGGCGTTTAAAAACTTTAATTTGTTGCAGTGGATTAAACCATATTCATTGCTAAGCATTACTTGATTAATAAAACTATAAGAAACTAGGAATCTAGTCGTTTGAGATCATAAACTGATTCTTAAAGTAAAACAATTCGTAGTTGATTTTATTTATAAGTATCTCTCCATGTACATGAAGGAGTAGGATACATTTTTAGAGAACTTACAGAAAGTTCTCACAATTTGGGTTCTTTTGTGGTGATGAAATTGGAGGGTGAGTATTGTTCTAGAGGATTTTGTGAAAAGGATGCAAAATGGTTTAGGAATTCTATGTTTTTCTCTTAATAGGGTTTTATGAGAATAGGACTACAAAAGGCCATATAGTTCTTTGTGTTTTTCGTGTAATGGAACTCAGATCTCTCAACCCATGGACGTAGGTAAACTTGTCAAACCATGTAAACCTTATGGTATTTGTCTACATGCCTTTTTATTGGCATTGTTATCACATTAATTGTTTGGACAAAGCACGGTAATTTGTATAAGAGCAACCCAGCAATTTTTGTAAGTGCTGTCCATTGTGATTGGGAAGAAGAAAAGCAGTTTATTCTACAGGTGGAATTGTTTGTTCCAATAATATGGATCTACTAGTCTCAAGGTAACTTCATAAGTTTTGTGTGTTCATTCATGGTTCTAGTAAAGGGTTTCGTATGTCAATTCCCATTGGAGAATTTTGATGAAGAAGACAACATTAATCTATGATTAAGAAGGGTAAGGACACCCTAATGCAACATGGTCTATATATAGTGTTGAGAGGATGGTCCACCTAGCCAGAACTGATATTAGAGGCAGCTTGTGAACACATTGAGTTGAGAGTAGTGTGCACAATTTGATTGTGTCTTGGATATAATATTTTATTACCATTATGGAAGACGATTCAACAATGGAATTATGGGAGAAGTTACGTTTGAGAAGCTCTATACGGGGAAAGAGTTTGAATAATAAACTATACTTGAAGAGACAATTGCATTCCTTAAAGATGGTTAAAGGTGGGAATCTCCTAGAACACATGAATGTATCAGTCAAATCTTAGATAAGCTACACAAGGTTGATGTTAAGATCAGTCCTATTGATTCTTACCTAACTTCCGAATTCATATGAGCACTTATGGGTTATGCTATTATATCGAAAGGATATGTAAAGCTGGATGAAGTCACTTCAATGCTCTATATCTAATAAGATCAGTAGGAACCATAACCTTAAGGAGTATAAATCCGAGGGTTGATAGCTCATGAGAATCGAAGAAGAATGACATTGAAATGATCAAGAAAGGCAGGTCAAGGTCCAGTCTAAAGGAAAGGCAAGTTGCAATGCTACCATTCTAAGGAGTATGGCCAATGCAACAACTTAAGTGATAGGGAAATAAAACAAGATCATATTCGATGGAGAAGTCCTCACAGTTCATGAGTGGATATTATATTTGGAACGTTTTGTTCAGGTTTGATCCAGGGATGAATATATGTCTATTTTCTGAAAGAGAAGTAATTGTATTTCCTCTTTGGGTGATGGTCTATTCGTGTAGTTGGTGTTGGAATGATAAAAATAGAAATGTTTGCTGGAGCAGTTCACACTTTGTGTGGTGTGACGTATGCCCTGGAGATGTAAAACAACTAAAATCACTTAGCCCATTGGTCTAAAAAAGCTGATCTGATTTGAGTTTTAGGTGTAGTGTATGTTGTTGGAAGCAATGGATTTGCTTGGTTTAAGCAGGATGCTCTCAAGGGAGATGAAGCACAACGGATAATTTCGTGGTGGCTGCAATACAAGCCGGAGTAAAAAAAAAAAAGGCAGCCCAGTGCACGAGGCTCCCACTAACGCGGGGTTTGGGGAGGGCAAGATGTACACAGCCTTACCCCCATTTCTAGAGAAGCTGTTTCCGTGACTTAAACCCGCGCCACCAGGGACGCTAACAGTAAGCCTTACCGTTGGGCCAAGCCGCCCTTTAATACAAGCCAGAGTAAAAAAAAAAAATTATGTTGTATTTCATTCATCAGATTGGATTAATCCAACTAGCCAGGTTTCACTTTTTAATAGAAGATGTGTAAACTTAGAAGTTGATTTTATTTAGAAGTATCTCTTTCCTTGTATATGAAGTTGTAGGAAACGTATATTTTGGAAGAAAACCTATATAAGTTCTCAACAACTAATTTGGGTTCTTGCATGGACAATGAATTCATTTGAGTGGCTTTTGAAAAAAAAAATAAAAAAGGTGTGTATAAGGGTTATGGCAAAGTTTGGAAATTTTTTGGTTTTCTTTTCTAGGGTTTGGTAGGAACAAAGGGTTGATAAAGGGCTTGTAATTATGTGTTTGTCACCTTGGGGAGTCACATCTCTCATCCTGTGGATGCAGGCAAACTAGCAAAACAACATAAATCTGCTGTGTTTTGTCTCTATGCTTTAGTTGTAGCCATAAAGTGATGGTTCAAAATGAACTCATTTAGATTTATATTGATTTGTTAACTAAAATTATAAATGGAGTCATCTTATGTTTTGTATAAAATGAAATGATATATGTTATCAAGCATTAGTCTGAATGAGTTCATTATGAACCAACACCTTGTGGCTACAAATGCCTTAGAAATTTGAATTGAAATGATTACATTACAGGTTGCTTCCAAACACGGCCTTAAGTTCGTATTTTTATCTTCATTTTCATGTTACCTCTATGTAATTCCTGCATCATATGAGGTGATACAAAATATATGGTGCAGAAAAAAAAAGGTCATGCCCTACCCACTCATCATCCAAAGTTCCAAAGTTCAAATGCCGCTGGGTTCCTGACTTTTAAATTAGGATCTCAAGGGGATTGCCTGGACTAGAAAACGATCCACCAGCCAAATAATGTTTACAACCCGATCAATGTAGATTTTTTGATGCTAACAAAATAATTCCTTTTTTTTTTATGGTGTATGGGTGCAAAACTGTGAATTTCTTACTGCCTTTTGCATGGCAACAGGCAACCAACTTCCAAATTAAGCCACGTACAAATGTGACTATTAAATTTGTTACAAAAAAGCTTTTAGATCAGGACATTTAGACGCAAAAGGCATTTTAGGACATTTAAAGTCCTATAAATCGTTAATTAACTAAGAGATTACCCTTTTTAAGAAATTGCCATTTGTGAATTAAGATATTAGTTTAAATCTGTTTGTGATATCAGTATGGATAAAATGTTTCATTCATTATCCATTCAATCTTCTGATAGTTCATAGTGACAACATTTCAGTGTGGAATCCGAACATGGAAAAATGCCACCAAAAAAAAAAAAAAATTTGTCCTGTGTATGGTCAAGGTAGACAACCTCCCAGATCCATTCCAATGAAGACTCGAGCATGAGGGATTTGAATCTATAACAACGACAACAAACAGCTTTATCCCAACTATTTGAAGTTGGTTACACGAATCCTGTTCTGTCATTCCACTCTGTTTAGGGTCATGCCTGTTGTTAAATTACAACCTGCCATATCCCTCCTTACTACCTCTGCCCAGGTCGATTTTGGCCTTCCTCTAATCCTTCTAACACCTCCATTTGAAAAATAAATGCACTAAGTTATCTACATACAAATATATGCCACAAATCAAATAATACTCTAGCCACTTGTCCACAAATCAAATAATACTCTAGCCACTTGTGTAGAGTATTATCAAGAAGTAAACTCACCTGTAACCCTTTCAATTTTTTTGTATTATACATTTTCTCGTAGAATCCGTCCCACTGTTTTTCGTCTGATGGATAAGCTGGCGTTGGTCAGCAAGCATAATGATTCACTTTCTTAAAATATTTGGAAAACACATCGAGTACTTTAATGGATAAGCTGGCGCTGGTCCGCATAATGATATACAAACGCTAGTAGTCATGCACGATGACTCGTGGGACCTATTGCTTATGAGTATTCTTTATCTAGAGACTTTCCCAGGTGGGCATCTCTCTCTTTCTCTCTCTGGCCTTGACTGGTTGCCTTGAATTGAATAGGAAAAAAAGGAAGAAAAAAGAAATACACAAGAAAAGAAGAAAGATTGAAAATGTCCATCCTTTTTTTAAGAATTTAGAAACAACCAGATTTATTGGGTGTAAAAAGATGATTAAAACCGTTAGGTCAATCACATAGCAACCCAATGGCATTATTAAAACCAGCTTATAAACGCGCCTTCGGATGCTTTAATCCTCTCTTGGATGTATGGTCAATTAATTTCATAAAGTGTTTATAACTATTCAATGTAGACTGTCGTACATGCAATGAAGCTACCCTAGATTCTTACCAAAAAAACCTTCCCTAGATTTTTATCCAAAAAAACCTACCCTAAACCTAAGGTCTACATTCTTTTTATTTTTGTTACAACCTTCTGCTTAGTTGCTTGGTGAAATCTGAGTTCTACTGTCCATGGGAACCGACACAAATATGCCAAAACAAGATTGAAAAGCCACGTCTGAAATAGGATGTAGTTTTCTACTCCCCAAAACAAAAAAGGATGTAACTGAAAACTAGTGGTAAAAATCTAAATTTTGAGAGAGAGTAATCTAGAGGTGGAACAAGTACGAGATGCCAATAAAAAGGGAGGGAAAGGATGTTCTGTCCAGGATTTGGTGTCTAAGATAGTAAGATGGTGTACTTCCAGGACAGGGACTGTCATGAAATAAAGTGCATATTCCATATTCGAAAAATGTATCACCAACCCATTTTATTCAATATGATGTTCCCTGGTGTCCTGGACAGAACATCCTTTTCCCAATGAAATCCACTCTAGCCACATCCTTTCCCCAATGAAATCCACTCTAGCCAATGTGCCTCATGACAGGTATGACAAAATATCAACAAATATCCCAGAATTCGAGATAATTAAAATAGAAAGACAGTCGCTCCCCTCTTATCGAGTTCAAATCATCTCCAGTCTGAATGGACATGTACCACTCCAGTCTCTTCTCACAATGTGACACAATATCTGACAAAAGGTGTATTAATAAATACACAAGTACTTATTTGTTATGTATTTACAGTAATGCCCTTTTTGACTCATGTGTATTGACTTAAACACCCTTTGTCAGACCACATGTCATGCACTTACTGGTAATGGTGCGGTACTTGTCCATTCAGACTGGAGATGATTCTAAATGGAACTTTGTAGCCTTCTATTAATTCATGCTACTGCTGATTGATTGACTTGGTACTGCAAGCTTTCCCTTTGTGATATCTAATGTATTTTGAATTTTTGATGACTTTATGTTGTGTTTTTTCCTTCTTCCCCTCTGCTTCTCTATTTGCATCGGTAGCATCATGGTTTGAATTGCATCAAGTGCATTGTACAAAATTTAGGCCGTGTTTGGTTGCCACCTGTAATGAAATCACTTCATTTTAAATTCCAATGGCATATGAAGCCATAAGATAATGCCGAAAATGAAATCATTAAGATTCATATTGTTTTGTTAACTAAAATTGGGAATGCAGGAAGTCATCTTAGGATGTTTTTTATGAAATGAAAAGATTTATGTAGGTTGTGTTTGGCAGCCACCTGTAATGAAATCATTTAATATTTAATTCCCAAGGCATTTGTAGCCAAAAGGTGATGGTTCAAAATGAACTCATTCAGATTCATGTTGATTTGTTAAGAAGACTTAGAAATGAAGCCATCTTCGGTTTTTTATAAATGAAATGATTTATGTTATCATTCATATTTTGGTGATGAATGTAAATCAATCCATTTTTATTGGGCTCATATGCATTCAGGTACTATAATAAATCAAATAAAATGGTTTCATTCAAGTGACTGTCAAACGGAGGGGTAATGAATGGATATCAATCCACTTTAGTTAAAAAATAATAAAATTCAAAAAATAATAAATAATAATATTATATTAATATATTATATTTTTTATATTAATAATTATTTATATTAATTTATATTAATAAGAATATTAATAAATATTTAAATTTAATATTTGTTTTCATTAAATTAATACTAAATTTTAATAATTTAATAAATTAAATAGAAAGGGGCTCACACACACTCTGATATTAAGGCAAAACAAAATGAAATGGTTTCATTTCAAGTGACAACCAAACCTAGGGTTAATAGCCCTGTGTTTTGTAATCTACCAAAGAATGCATTCTCCTCTTTTTCTCATTACTTTAGAGAAAAAAATAGGGGAGAGAGAGAGAGAGAGAGAGAGAGAGAGAGAGAATGCATCCTTTGGAAGGCTAGACAAGTTTTTAGGTTTACCATCCTAAGAGGAAAAGAAGTGAAAGAGAGTTTGACCTTTTGGCATGAAGGTCAAAAGCCAACCCCGCTGCCACACAGAAAGCTCATTCCTACTTCCTACTTTTGGGGCTTTTTATTTGAGCAGAAAGACACTCCAAAAAACTAATTTTTTTGAACGAAGCATAAAAATGCTTCTCAAGGGTAGTTTATTAAACACACTGCCGGTTCTGGTGAATATAATGCACCCAATTGCTATAAGTACCTTAATATTTGTTAAATTACCCATTTAAAACTTGTGGGATTTCTTTTCATTTGAAATGGAAATGGTTCAAACTCGAACTATTGGAGGAATCCAAGCCATCTATCAAATAAGCAACCTTCTAGATTTGCCATGTCTTCGTCCTGATCGACTCCATGCCCCACTGAGTAAAGCTTCAAAATTTTTGTTAACAACAACAAACAATTTTTTGGTAGCAACTACCTAGGTATTATTCTGAGGAGCCTTAATCTATGTCAATGGAATCTTATTCTCCGAGGATTATTTTTGATGATTGAATTGAGAGCTCACACTCATTACCAAAAAAAAAATCATATTTTCTCTTTATTTTTCACCTCTTTTTTAGAGAGAGAGAGAGAGAGAGAGAGAGAGAGAGAGAGAGAGAGAGAGGATGCTTATCTTTTATAAGCTAGTTTATGAAAAGGCACCAGATTGATGAATTGTGTCAAGTGAAGTTACACATAACCCTTAATTATTAGGGTTTTCGTTTGATGAATTTTACAATTTAAACTCGAATCACAGTCATAAAAAGATTCCATATTCAACAATGAAGACATTAAAATTGAAAACGCAGTGCCAAAGTAGCACTGCAGCTGTAGATACTCGTTTTTTCTGTTCTCTACACGGCTTCTTAATATGAAACAAAAATCCACGATACCCATTTGGTAGATCTTAAGGACAACCTACCATCCTAATTAAGGAACACATATAATGATTGATGAGTGATGTCCTTTACACCGCATGTCACTACGA
>JAOXJP010233347.1:0-10331 GCA_025762735.1 Platanus orientalis | reverse complement strand
TTTTGTCATGCAAGAGAGGGAGAGTGCTTCAACCGTATGAAGCAGAGCAAAAAAGCTTTTCAAAACCCAAAATAGGGGATCTTGGCCTCCACCAAGCTTAAATAAACCTAAGGAATCTACCTTTAGGGAAAATCATTCATGGTTCTTAGACTTCACAAAGGAAGAACACACTAGCTGAGAGCTAGAACGTAAGAAAAAAATTTATTCATCAATTTCAATGCCCAAAACTAAAAGGAGATGGGTTTATTTTATAATCTATGAGTTACCCTCTTAGGGTAGGTATAACTTAGCAAATCATTCCCTAAAGGAAACTTCAAAATAAAAAGAAAGAAAATAAATAAAATCCCCCAAAAGATAAAGAAATAAAATAAAATCCTTCAAAAGAGAAAGAAATGAAGAGAATAAGAAAGAAATAAAATAAATCCCCCAAAAGAGAATGAAATAAAATCCTCCAAAAGAGAAATAAATAAAATGAATAAAATAAAATTGTAACAAAAATCTAACTCAAAATAAAGATATTGTTGCTCCAACATGCACCACATGATTTCTCTTTGCTACTACAGATGTGAGTCCCACCCACATGTCACATGGGCCCCACTTCAAATTGGATCCGAGCATCGGCACATCTTAAGAGTTTAAATCCATGTAGTCATTAATTTATAATCATCTAAATCTGAATTCCATGTGATGTCGTTATATCCTTCAACAATAATGAGGAATTTTTTATAATGGATTCATTAAGTACTTGATCCCAATACACACTACCCAAATTACTCATGTATTTATTCAGCATTCACACTAGAAAGGTGATATCCCGGCTAGTGCAGTGCATGACATACATTAAGTAACCTATTATTTATGATTATTTATATTATTATACACGAAAGCATTCATTATTCATCAATTTGATGTTAGCATTTAGAGGTATGGATCTTGACATGCATTCGATCATGTCAAAACTTCTGAGAATTTTCTTAATGTACTCAAATTGTGTAATTTCAGTCTTGTTGTCACTTTTGACAATCTTGTTTCTCAAGATCATTTTGGCAATTCATATGTTTTTCATGTCAAACACTGATGAAAGAAACCTCCATGTGTCATTAACATAATTTCTAAAAATTGAACATGTCATTGAAACAATCTATATCAATCCCAAAGATGAGTATATCATCAACATATAGATTGATTATGACGCATGGCTCTCTAATGGTTTTGCTATAGACACACATATCTCCATCATTGGATGTAAATCTGTTTCCAATGAGAGTTCTTTTAAATTTATCATGCCATTGCTTAGTTCTTGTTTTAATCTGTACAAAGATCTCACTAACTTGCACACTTTCTTTTCATTTTTTGGCAAGAAAAATTCCATCTGACTACCACATGTAAATTTCTTCTTCTAGATGTTCATTCAAGAAGGTAGTTTACATCCATTTGATATACGATCAAATTCTTTATTGAAGCCAGTTCTATCAGCATCATAATGGCTGAGATTTTTTAATGCAAGTACTTGAAAATGTAGTAAGCACTTGCTGTAGTGGGCTTAGCAAACGCTAAAATGCAGCTATTGAAGGAAGAAATAACATGTAGGAGTAATTTTGTAATTTTCTTGTGGAATGTATGGAATGTGTGAAATGACCATAATGAACATAGGACACTTATATACGTCATAATCCCCCTATAAAACTTTGGAATATTCTGACACATGACTAGGGGTATTATGGTAATTTCACACATTCCACAAGAAAATTACATAATTTCCCCTACATGTTATTTCTTCCTTCAATAGCTACGCTTTAGTGTTTGTTAAGCCCACTACAACAGGTGCTTACCGCATTTTCAAGTACTTGCATTAAAAAATCTCAACCATTATGATGTTGACAGAACTGGCTTTAATGAAGAATTTGATCGTATATCAAATGGATGTAAACTACCTTCTTGAGTGAACATTTAAAAGAAGAAATTTACATGCAGTCGTCAAAAGGATTTTTCATGCCAAAAAATGAAAGGAAAGTGTGCAAGTTAGTGAGATCTTTATGTAGATTAAAATAAGAACCAAACAATGGCATGATACCCTTGGTCATGTGTAATTTTCCAAAGTTTTATAGGGGGATTATAACATATATAAGTGTCCTATGTTCAAAATTGCATAAGTTTCTGATGAGATTTGATCATGAACACTTTATTAAAGAAACCCTAAAACAATGTATAAAAATACAAGAATAAATAGCCAAAATCAAAGGGGAATTTAATGGGGGTTGAAAGGTTACTGATAGGGGAATAAAACCCTATAAGAGATGAAGAGAAAGGGGGTAAGGGGCAATTTGGATGGAATAGGTGCTTAGAAAATTCTGTTACAAAGGAAAAGTATGATACGAAAAGTATCAAAGAAGAAGGATTTTATGCGGAGAAAATTTAAAGGATTTATTAGAAATAAATGATGATAGGAATGAAGAAAAAATACTTGATGAAAAGTGAGTATAATACCTCATTTCATGATGTACGATTTTCGTATAAAGATATTGCTCCAGAAAATTAGTCAAGTCTTGAGTCTATCATCTGATTTCAGCCATTGGATTTCCCTCTTATGGTGAAGATCAATCCAGTTGTTTGGTTCTTTATTGAAGCCCTTACAGAAAAGAGATCAAAGGAGAATAGGAATAGGGAATATGATGCAGACATTAAAGGACATGTGTAACGACCCTAAATTCATAACCTTATTTAGGCGTGAACTTGGTGTGTTACTATTGGGTCCATACATAAATCACTATAATTTATTATTATTATTATTATTATTATTATTATTTTGCATTTATCTTAACTTGTAGGTTACTTAGAAAATTAGTCTTAAAACTATAAACATAACATACGCAGCGGAATAAGAATCTATCACTAACATCACATGTGCATTGAAATAAAACTCATCAACATAAAATCTCTATCAACCTCTCCAACATCAAATAGCTAGAATCCAATTATGTCCTACTTAAATGTATTAAAAAACATAAACTATTAAATCCAAAGGTTATTACAACCTAAATAAACAAAGGCCACTATGAAATGTAAAGACTATCATAATGTTAAATAAAGGCTAGGAACGGCATACGCTCACATGCCTCCTATCAAAAACTCTAAATGCTCCAAGTGATACACCTGTACTAAACTTTACCTAAAAAAGGGTATGGAATTGTGAGTTTCACGGCTCGTAAGTAGGGATACAAAACCTATAACGAAATCGGACTGGTAGAGCACGAATCTTTCAATATAAAATACTTAGCATATTTTCATACAGAGTGCATACAGATTTTAGCATGTAGACATGTGCAAGTGTACATTCATTAACTACTATGCATCACAAGATCTATGCAACTTATCATCATGATCTATCATATAAGATTTATACATGGCAATATACATGATTCTACTCATTCAAAACATTCACTACTATTTGCATGGCAAGATATATAAAATAGCCCATGATGAATATTTTCAAATCAATTCAAGGTAAAGATGCTTAGTACAGTTCTGAATAAGAATTTTCTATCATTCTTATGCATGGTCTATACCTTCCAAGCATGAATATACATATACAGATCATCTCAAGGTATACATGTAACATTTTTAAACAATTAACAATCATAACAATACATTTTCATAATGAGACATAAAAAATTTTGAGTTTTATATTCAACAAATCTAACATTACCTTCATGCTTTTCACTTACATCATTATTCATGTTAACACTTACCATACTACTTGTTCAACATCGTTCATTTTTTCTTACTTGTCATCATCTTTAGCATTTTCATTCATTGGGGTTCATTTTTTTTTTTACTTATCATCATCTTTAGCATTTTCATTCATTGGGTTTATTCAGTACTCATCAACTTGTTCATCATCAACTCTTTTTCTCAAATCGGGCCTTATTTTTGAACTAAGAGAAAATTGCTCGAAACACCCACTCCAAGCTTCAAAAAAATTCTGGAAAAATCACCAAAAAATCAAGCATGGGATTTTGACCCATAGAGTGCCCTCGCCCTCCTCTGATAGTCATACGGCTAGGCTAACATCAATATCCGTACGGCTGACGTCAGCCCTATTTCTGGTCCTTTTTTTGGTATGTAATCTCCCTACTCTTCTTGTTCTTCTAAACCCACTCTGATACCAAGATGAGACTAGAGAAAGCATGGAAGAGATCGTAGAGAGATAATAATTCTTTCACACGATTCTCCCTTTTATATTAGATGGGTATATGAGTAAAATACCCATATACCCCTTAAGCAATTGTTATTATAAGTGTACCCTTACATCCATTACACCACATATTCCAACATGGTCTTCCTTGTCTTCAAGTCCTAAAAATCACTATAAGTGGGAAAAAATAACATTACAATTCAAGGTTTTTATAATATAACAAAACCAATATTCAACTTAAAGTTAGGAGCATGGAACACAAAAAACAAAGGGCAAGAAGATGTAAAAGGGATAGAGCCAGTATCAGTTACAAATGACAAGGAACTATCAGCAATACGAACCTTATCTCTTCCGAAAGAAACACAGTGGAAGAAAAAAGAATAGATAGACTAGTCATATGATGGAATGCCCTCGAATCGATGATCCAAGAATTACTAGGTAAGGAGCCATGAGAAGATATTGAAGCACCAAAACATGCAAATGAAGTACCACTAGGATTACATGGCATCACAGGTTGCCGGATGGGGACTATCTCAACTAGAGAAAACCCAATAGAATTGAAGATAAACATGTAGTCCACAAAAATAGCACAGAGACAAAAACACAGCATACCTAAAAGCCACAACAACCCAAGGAAAGTAACAAATACCACATGTACAACACTTCCACTGTGGTCAACAATCAACAAGAACAACAACACACCACACTGAAGCCACCATGAAAAGAGAGGAATAAAAAATCAATAGAAAAAAGGGTCCAGAGCAGCCAGCATAAACCAAATGCCAAACACAGCACGGATATCACATAGGAACACACACACCAACATCCACAAGCAACAAAACAACCTCGTATAAGCATTTGAGTAGGCTTAACCATAAGAATCCAAGGTTCGACGACTCAGAGTTTTTACTCGACTCGGATAGCTTAAGAGTCAACTCGACTCGGGAGTCATTGGATTCAACTTGAAGAGTCATGACATGTTTTTTAATTTTTTAAAATATAATTAACATTTAAAAAAAACTTTAAAAAATTACAAATAGTATGTTGCCTTAAGTATTATCTGTTTTCCTGATAAATATAAATATTTTGTAGTATCATAACTTGAAAAATCCAAAAATAAATTATACAAAGTACTAATAGTATAACACCATAGCAAGGTAGACGTAACTAATTGTAAACTCTAAAGTCTGAAGTAAAGTAAAAGTACAACAAATAGTATTAATATATTGAAAAACCAAAGTACATCTTTTCAATATAGGAATAAAAACAAAATAGATTTATATGGTTAGAAGTTCAAGTTTAAAGTCTAATTTTCTTACCACTTTAGCTTTCATGCTTTCAAGTTATTTACTCTCTTTCTTCTAGGGTTTTGAATGTCTTTGAGAGCTCATTTATTTGAGACTTTAGAAAAGCAACCTTAAGCCCAAAAAAATAAATAAATAAATAAAGCTCTTGATAGAGGCCAGCCCCTTCCCTTTGAGTTAAAAAGATAGCTACTACCTTCTTCCTCCATCTTCTCTATTCTCTACAGGTTTTGGTTTGCTGAAAATCACCAACTTACAAAAGAATCAACACCACACCTCCATCATCACAGCCTAAGTAAAATCAACACTTCCAAGGGATGTTATAAGGATGAACGATACTAGTTGTGGTGGAAGTCTATTCAGAGTTTCAATTTTTGAGAGAAATACATTAGATTTCTTCACTCCTAGGCATGAAGAAGGGTTCTGGACAGTTTGGAAGAGATCAATTAACAGTTCCAAACAGCCACAGCTTTGGATGATTTGTCTTTTTTAGGGTATTCCATATCCCTAGGAAACACCTGTGGTAGGGAGCATTAAATCAGAAAATTTTCTGATATATTTTAGCTAGGTTTCCTAGCATGGTTCAAAAAATCGGCCGATCCGACCTTGGATCAGCCAGATCGGATCGAGGTCAGCTAATCCCAATCCCGAATCCTGAGTCGGATTGGCCTTAGCAGCGGATCAACCATAGATCAGGCTGGATTGGCATATCGGATCGGCCTTAGGATCGGTAAGGAGGATCAGCCTCGGATTAAACGGATCTCCTCCGGATTGGCTCTGAATTGGGATCGGCCGATCCAAGCCATTTTTTTGATTTTTTGTCTTTAACTTTAGAACAGCCGATCCTTTCAAGGATCGCCCGATCCAGACAAGGATTAGATCGAGATCAGCCTATCCGATCCCAATATTTTGATTTATGTTTCCTAAAGGAGGCGACACTTTGGGCAGCTGGAGCAGATTTTTGAACTTCAATCCTTTTCATTATTTTAACTGAATTACACTTGAGTTTTGGAAGATCTTTTGTTGTAGGGTTTAGACCGTGGTCTTAATTTTCTGAGTTTATTCTTAACATCTCAGCCCCTAATTCCTAACCCTAGCCTTACCTAACTCCATCCCTTTAAACCCCATGTAAAATAACCCTACCTTTTATAACACTTTTAATTTTCTGATTATAAGGTGTTTGTTAAAATGCTTCATACATAGTGCTTGCTGGATTTTATTGTTGGGCAGCATATCATGACTTCCTTAGACATATAAACTTCATTATTTGCTTCCCTAAAATATGTTATTGCTGTCCCATGATACCTTACCTCACTTTATGCATTAAACTCTCTTATTTGGAACCTTATTAAACACTTTTTACACAATTAGATTTTTTGGCCAACATGCATAACCATTCCTTATCTTTAAATTAGTTGAATGTTTTAACACATTAATTAGGTTTTAATTTTGTTTTCCCTAATTCCTTTAATGCATGTTATCCTAACTGAAGAACCACCTAGTTTTGTATGTGATTGGTGCGAGTAGGAATCTAGGTTATAACTCTTTATTGTTTTTGTGATCTTATGTCTATCTCTTATACACACACTTCACTCACCTACATGTATGATGCATCAATTTTGGTATGAGAGCGAAGTTACAACTAATCATTATCTAGTTATAATTATGGGAATCCCTAAAACTTTGAAAAGCCAAAAATGGTGTCTTGGAAGGGTTTAATTTTTAGATTTTAGAAAATAGTCAAATCCCTAAAATCCTGGAAAAACCTAAATCCTAAAATTTTGGAAAATGACCAAAACCTTGAAATTTTTTTAAAGAACCCTAAACCCTAGAATTTATAGAATTCCTGAAGAGAAGAGATAGTTCTTGTAGTGAATATTGAGTTCGTTTTCCCTTCTGCGAAGACAACTAAAATAACGATTAATGCCTGGAGTGATCAAAACCTTATCTCTACATTTTTTGTTGAAGAGCTCTTACAAAATCAAGAAAATCTAGAATATTATGGGTATGTTAAGGACCATATTGCTTTTATGCAATTCAGCTATGGCAGAGACTATTTCGACAATGTTAAGAGTCTGGTGCATGATTTCCCTTTAATTGACATGCTAGTGATTTTAGACAAGCAATATATTGATGAAAGAAAGTTACTTTTAATAAGGAGACTCAAGTGTTACGACTTTTTAACCATGATGTATGGTATCGTCTCCGACTCAAGCCTGCTAAGAAGGTCTTTATTATTTCTTTGCTACCCCAGTTTGTGACCACCCACTTGTTGATAATGTTTCAGGTCTAGTTCAGAGTGAGATTCAGCCCATCTTCATTGCTGCACCAGTTCATGACTTTGTGATGGTTCTAGAGATTGTTTTTCTAGTGCATGTTCAATAGGATGAATATTATAAGGTGTTTCCTTTATCGATTGTTTATCAAGAGATAATTACTTACTCTAAAATCATTTTTACATCAGGCACTTACAAGCAAATGGGTTTGCATCACAACTTAATAGTTGGAGGATATGGATTGTGAGTGATTAGTGTCAATTCTCATGTCATGCTGATTATTTCTCTCTGTAAAACTCGAGGTCAAGTTTTTTCGAAATAAGGAGGATTTGATGCAGGCATTAAAGCAAGGTGGGGCCCACACCTAACCTTAATGGGATCTATAAATGAAGCGATTTATTAAAGATGCAATGTTTTGTGGTTTAACATGGATCTTATAGGGGGTAACATTTATTTTATGTGTCCATGTAATAAGGTCAATAGTGTCAAGATTTTGGTTGTGTTTTTAGAGTAATCCCATTTTTTATATTGAGCCCACTTTTTCAGAGGGCAAAACTTGCCATTTTGGCTTGATTTTGGTATTTTTAAATAGGTTATTTAGGCTGAGTTTGGTAACTCTCCCAGATTTCATCTCCTAATTCTTGATTCTTGATTCCACCCAGAATGCATTCATTGGAGTGAATTCTAGAATGAGAAAAACGTTTGATAAAAAACACTAGAGAATGCATTCTCTTAAATTTTTGGAAGGGATTCCTGTTTAGTAATACTTGTGCAGAATCAATTCTTTTTTACTGAACTATCACAAATACATTTAATATAACCAAAATTTCATGGTTCCTAACCTTGCATCATGTTAATTCCTTATCTACCCAAAAAAAGTATGCCTAAAACAAACATCTGAGGTACAAACTTGAATAAAAGTTGTAGGGTGAGATGATGTATTGAGACAACCCTTAATGAACTTAACAATTTGAGAAGAATACCAGTGAAATAAATTAGCATAAACCCAATCAAATGCTTATGATTTATGATGAAGACAACAATAAATCTATATAACTTGGTTAAATTTTCATCTGGGAAAATAGTAAGGGGATTGTAGAACATCATGTAATTAGTATTCTCCCAACACCTTTCCATGACAATGGGATACAAGTGCTATGTTACCCAGATACTTCAAAATGGACGCCATAATGTGGCAGATACTTACATATTCAAAGAAATTTTGTATCGGAAACTTCAAAATGCCATCTCCTTATTGTGTCTGGGTAACATAGACTGATATTCAAACCAATGAATGAATGCATCATAAGAAACTGAAGGATAATCTTCACATTTTTCTGTTTGGTTTATAGTTACCCTGAATAAATGGACAATGAGAATCAAACACATAAATCACTTATTAAGACTGTTAAATTCATATAAGTGTTCAATTAATTATCTTTAACTAACCCCTTCTTCAAAAGTTTTTATTTATCCAAACCTTCCATATACATTAATGCCACATGTTCTGCATTAACCTTGTTTCTCTGCTTGATTGTTTTTCTTTCCATTTTATGACATCGCTGGTAACAAGTTTTAGCCCAGATTTCACAACAACCTTAATTCAATGGATTTCTGCACATATGCTGATTCTTCTATGACAATGTGTACTATATATGATATTGGAAAGTGGATTACAAATCATGAAGTGAACTTTAGATTGTACTAACAAGGCAGGAGGAAGGAGAAACAGAGACAGAGGATAAGAACCTTAGTTTTTTTAAGGATGCCATTAGGATCACTTGTCACAAGCCAACCAAGTCTCCAACCAGGCACTATCCATCTCTTCGAAATGGATCCAAGACTAAGGACTGGAACAATTGATCCAAACACTCCCATTGGCACAAATGGGTTACTCCCAAAAGTGAGGTGGCCATAAACCTCATCAGCAATCACCAGAATCCCAAGCTTTTTTGCAGTTTCAGCAATCTAAACACAACCCAACAATTCAAGAACTGAAATTCTCAAATAAAATTCAAGTGCCAAGACTAAGATATGACAGTTTACAGCGCCCACCTTCTTCAAATGTTGGTAAGTGAAGACATTCCCACATGGGTTTCCTGGATTTATGATTACTATTGCAACTGTGTTCTCATCTGCAATAGCTTCAATGGCATCAAGATCAACCTCCCAACCCTTTTCAGGGAGAAGATCAAAATAGCGAACTTCGAGATGGGTAAAACCCGCACGAGCCTCATAGAAAGGGTAGCCTGGTCTTGGAAGCAAAATATTTGCACCGGGACGAGCGAGGACATTTAGTGCGATCTCAATCGCTTGGCTACAACCGAGGGTGAGATAAACATCATCAGGCGATAACTTGTATGGAAGATCTAGAGAGAGATATTCAGCAATAGCCCTGTTTAGACGGAAACAAAAACGTCAAAAAATTTAAAGGAACATGATGGTGCCATATCAAGTGCACCACACTCCTGATGTGACCACTCAGGAGGCGGAATCAAAAACCTCAATTTGATTCTACCCCCTGAGTGGTCCCATCAAGGGTGTGGTACATACGAT
>JAOXJP010233346.1:0-10331 GCA_025762735.1 Platanus orientalis | reverse complement strand
AAAAAAGTGTTCAGTTGAAAAAGTAGGTGGTCAATAAAAGACATCAAATTCAAAAACACATCATGTGTCAATCAATGTACGATAATAGAGGTCTGTCTCAAAACAGACGATCATTCTCCTACATTATATGATAGTAAAGGAGCTGGCGCAGCAACAAGCTAATAGACCGTTCCTACGGTCGCATAAATTCCAAGTTCAGGATTGGCAACGGTCAACCCTACCTTTCCAATAGCCGTCTAAAATGACCGTTATAGTTGACGACGCCAAAGAAGCGTTATCTTCTAGGTTCTCGAGGTATTGAGCTTCCGCGTGCTACCTACCGCATAATTGCCGGGTTTCTTAATTTTTTTAAGGTAACTGTTAGGATTCTTAGTTGGCCGTCATAATTAAGTCACCTCAAAATCTCTCCATTTAAATAAAATATACTGAAAAAATAATTATATATAAATAATTAAATAAGTACGACCGGTTCGTGGCTTCACCTACTTCACGGATGGGTGACTTGAACAAAAAGCCATACGTGACTTCCAACAAGCAACAAACTTCAGAGATTAAGCCAATGCTAACAACGACCACCACTTTTCGGACTTTCCTCCCATGATGACATTTTTGCCACGTCATTTCACGTAAAAATTATCTATTTATGACGTTTATATTAGCATTTTCCCTTTTTATTCTTTTAATTAAATTTTTAATAGAATGAAAAAAATGGTTGTTAGGCCGATTCCAATATCACATTATGGCCCTTCATTAAATCAAATTAGACTCATCGCAAAAACCAATATTTAAGGGTCTTTATGAGATTATTTTTCTTATAAAGGTCTTTATTGCCAATATATATATATATACACACACTATACATTCTAGAGCTATGATAATACGTATCATATTTTTGAAAAGACCGGATCTAACCAAGTGGTTTGATCAGGTTTGACCAAAATTGACTAAATGGTAAATGGTTCTATTAAAACTTTAAAATTATAATTTATAAAAAAAACACATAGAATTGGCAAAACCAATCAAAACCGATGAAAATTGTTTAAATTTTTAGGAACCCAATTCTAATAAAACAAACTGAATTTTACATGTTTAGAAAATTAAGAAAAAAAAATTACCTATGTGTCTTACCAAATTCAATTCCAACTTTCCATTAATTATTTTCAGTTTTTTTTTTATATATTTTATTACATTTTTTTGGTGTGTCTAAAAATTAGAAAACCAGTCCTTCTTATGTAATATAAATTATTTTAATTTTTAGTATTTTATTATATTTTACTTTTGTTTGAAGCGAAGTGCAGTTAGATCATGTAAACCAATCGTCGAACCTAATTAGATCTCAACCATCCACTAAAACAGGTTTGATTGCCAATCCGGTACTCAAAACTATGATCCGTATTAAGTAATTTGATCAAAGTTTTTTGCCCAAAAAAAAGGTTTATAGCTCCATTCCGGTGGTTTTGGAAATATTCCAAAATGATGGTTTTTCCCTTGCTGGGACGGTAGGACCGGTTTTGATTTATGCCACCCTATCCGTTTTTATGGGACAATGTACTGCATCTGGGGATGGAGGTTCAGAGTTGCTGACATGTCTTATGTTTAGAGGATCAGGACCCACCGTTCGGGTGATTCATGATTGTTGAAATGTAACCCAACTATGTTTGACGAGTTCCACAATGAAATTATAGCAATCATACGATGGAAATTGGAATCCCATCAATACAAAACTACCATGTGAACAATCAATTGCCTCGGATTTGGTGCAACCTTTAAAGTGAGTCTAAGGTAGGACTGACATTAGGGGCTTCGACATCAGTACCGAAAAAATGACTTGCACATTTTGAGAATGTTTTTCACGTTTAGCACTGATGTCAGTTCTACCTTTGGCAGACCTCAGGTGGTCCTACTAAATCCTCGGGACAAGCAATAAATGGTTACCTTTTTTGGCACTACAATAATTCTCTGGGACCAAAATTATATGTGATCCCCGGTGACCACGTCATAGACTGACACATACTGTGTAATTGAGTTTGATGTCTTTTTTTGGCACTACATTTTGAATTAAACACTTTTTTTGACGCTTTTAACCCTGTACACCACATGTCAAGCTGTGGCATGGTCACAAAATATTTGTTTTATTAGCCTATATGAGATCTATGTAGCCTTTTTTAATGAAAAAAAAAAAAAAAAATGCATGAACAAGACATCATCCAAGAAAATAGATTGGAACCATTTAGTAAGGCTACATTTGGTAACTCTCTCCAGAAGTGATTCTCATTGCTTTTGATTCCAAAATTCCAAAATAGGTGAAAATGGTGTTTGATAACTTTGCATTCTCTTCCAGGATTTCACTTCCAAAATCAATTTGGGAGTGAAATTTTGGAAGCTTAAACAAATAACTTTTTTTGTTTTGATTCTAAATTTTTTTTTTTTTTTTTTTCCACTCATTATATTACATCTTTGTCATCATCTTTAAACATTTTCATCAAGATTTCAATTTTTTTTTTCAAATTCTTTCGTCTACCAAACCAAACATGTTTCTTATTCTGGAATTCACTCCAAAACATGCATTCTTAGTGGAATCACGTATCAAGAATTGAGAGATGAAATTTGAAAGAGTTACCAAACTCAGCCTGACCTTCCAAAGAATGTATTCTCCTCTATTTCTCTAATTTTTTTCTTCCAAAAAATGAGAAGGAAAGGAGAATGCATGCTTTTGAAAGTTACCAAACGCAACATTAGACACCCATATCCCTGGATGAGCTGACTTTGCTCAAAGAGTTCATGT
Organism: Platanus orientalis; assembly: GCA_025762735.1. Classification (NCBI taxonomy): domain Eukaryota; kingdom Viridiplantae; phylum Streptophyta; class Magnoliopsida; order Proteales; family Platanaceae; genus Platanus; species Platanus orientalis. The sequence continues at coordinate 7,546 of JAOXJP010233346.1, read as the reverse complement.
GTGCTAACCCGGCAAGGATTTTTTATGCAGATGATAACCTCCGCCGAGGTCAAGGGCGGCCACATACAACATTAGAAGTGATTAATACATGCTCTTAAAAAGTGTAAATCACTTTCAGCGCTGATGTTTCAGCTTATTTGATCCTCAGCGGAAGTTAGAGGAAGATAGGTTAAGCATAAAAAATCTAAGCCGGTGCTAACCACTCTGCTTATCAGACACCGTATTGTATTGTTAACCCAAAACACACACACACACACTCACACACATAGTATTGCATGTTATTACTGTGTTCTCTACATAGAAGTGCCTATAATTCCAAACACTCCCAATTCAAACACGCAAAGCAATGATGTGGCTAATTTGCATCATCTAAGACATTGGAGATCCTCTGGATTGACTATGTTTTACCAGTCCACTTTAGATTTGTGGCCCACCATTAATCGGAGGTCCACTCTAAAAATATTAGCTGTTGAAGCTCTAAGTATTAAAATTAAAACGTATCTTTGAACAAGGAGTAATTCTGGGCCGAAATTTGCCACGTGGATAGGGTGACATAACCCGAAAAATGAACTCATGAGATGCCACGTGGAAGAACATTAGGTCACCAACACTCTTTACCACATGACTTACCTAACAACAACTAAGTCTTAAGATAAACTATTATTTTTTGTAGGCATATATAAAAGACTTGTTCAATACAGTGATTTTGGTAGAGGCTTTGTGTTTTCATTTGATTAAAGGTCCTAATCCAAAAAAATTTAGCCCAAGGAACAGAACCCCAGGAGAGAGAGGAGGCAAAAATCGTGGGGGTTGCAGAGAGCTTATTTACAAACAAAGGCACTTATGACATGGTTGTTGATCATGGTACATGCGTTAGATTCTCAAATCTTGGGCATCTTCTTTGTTACCAACGGTCGGTCTCTTGTGTGCAGATTTAGAATGCATAAATAAAGTAGCTAGCAATTAGATTTTCATCCCATCTACATTTGTGCAAAAGGGTGACGCATGTCATTACAAAACGGTGGTAGATATTAGTTAAAGAAAAGCTCATATGGCCTTGTGTTGATCAAACGCACCAATCTCAAGTCATGTTCAAGCTATTCGTATTCTTTTGTCCTACTCAAGTTATACAGTACCTGTTCAAGCTATTCTTATCTTTTTTGTCACAACACCTATCCTCTATTGATTTTGATATCTAAGTTCTTTGAATCCTGTTGGGTTAATGTCTTGTATTCAACCCGAGATATAATCTAGGATGATGATCCGAAAATCCGAATATGACCCAAAAATTGGTGAAGGTGAACAAAGCGAATCCTTTTTCTAACCCGTTTTGTATCCGCTTAGGGGTCCGGATGCGACCCGTGCAGATTAGGGTTTGAGGGGTTTATATTTAGGGTTTTCTTGATTTCCGTGTCATTGTACTGTTCATTGTAATCTCTGTTCTTCGATCATAGTGAAAGCTCTTCTCCATTTTTGCCCGTAGACATAGGCTTTAAGCCGAACCACGTAAATCATCTTGCTCTTGTGGTGAGATTGCTTTCTATTTTACTTTCTCTCTTCTTCCTTGTTGCATACGATTATAGATCTAGGTTTCCGCATAACAAATCTCGTAGTGTTTTTTATTGACGCGAAAAACCTTTTTTTTTCTTGTAGTTGAAGTAAAATGTATAAACTACTATATTAATATACTTTTGATAATATAGACTTCTGGTTGTAGTAGTACCTATTTGATATACCCAATAAATTAATAAAATAAAACGCTTGTCCTTATTACAGTTCCCTTATTTGTTAGGGTACAATTTTTTTTGGCAGAATCAAGTTTATTTGTCGTAGATAGAATGAAGAAAGAGAAAGAGTTTAATAATTATCAATTTTGTTTGAATTGAGATTTTGTGAAGGGTATTGCATTGATATTCATGTTAGATGAGTGTGAGGATATAAAAACAAATTTAAACTATTTATATGAAAGTAAATATTGATAAATTCAACTCAGCTGAACAAAGCCTTATCCCAACTACTTAGAATCAGCTACAAGTATACTCTATTATTCTACTCTATCCAAAGGATATTTTTCCTTAAATCATTAGTATGCATATCTTTCTTCACTATTTCAACCTATGTCATTTTAGGCTTTACCCTTCTTTTGATACATTCAATTTAAATCAAAATGTTCCTTCTCACCGGTGTAGCCATTGATCTTTATTGCATATGAATGAAGCATCCTACTCAAATTTCCCCCTTCCTTATAAGTACCTTTATTAAGTTTTGACAACTGCAATGTTTATGAATTTAAAATTTGTAGTATTGTCATTCATGAATATGTATATATGTATTGTTTGTTAGTTATCCAACATTTTAGTCTCTAAAGCATAAACAGTCTTATAGTCATACTACAACTGTTTTCTCAACTGTAATGGTATGTATCAGTCACACAACACTCCAAAAGAACTTCTCTATTTCATCCATCTTATCTAATCTACAAGCAACTTCTTCAATAGCATTTCCCTCAATTTAGATGATTGAATCAAGAAAATGAAATTGATCACTATGGGTATCTCTTGGTTATTATTATCATTATTATTATTATTATTTTATCAAGATCGAATTTCATATATTCTGTTTTGCATTCTTACCTTGAAAATTCTAAAGTATTCTTACATAGTTATAACTTGCCATGTCCCCCCTCCCAAGTTACATCAATCAAACTTTTCTTAAAACCTTTTGGCATTTACCTATCTGATGGGTAATTTCTCTTGACCACATCACCCTTCTATGTAGCTGAGGGAGGTTGAGTGATTCAAGCAACCTGTCGAAAAAATCTTCTCCACAGACCTGTAAAGATTTCATCGGGCCAATCATAAGAACAATTTTCTTTCTGAGAGTTTTAATCTTTCCCTAGTTGGTAAATAATTGACATTTATATTTCACTAAATTTTGAGGGTGGACCTTTGGATGCTAGTTAGCTTTTCTATCAATGTTATATATATATATATATATTAGGTTAGAGAAGATATTGCATGATGATGCGAACATGCATTATGAGCACCTCAATGTATTTTAACTCTGATTACTTCTCTAAGTTGCTTTCTACCGTGTTTGAACCAGTTTAAGGTGTCAATATAATATAGAATACGATCTAGTGTTTATTAGCGTTGACACCATGATTAATTAATTTGATTGGACAATTGTGCCCACTACTTAACTGGCCAAGTATTTTCTCTTTTAAATGGACTCGGTGCAATTGATTAATAATAGGATTAATATGCCAGGTCCCAGGTGCTGAAATAATCCTGTGTCCATTTTATGGGCTGTTTAGTAAGATATCATTGATCACCTCCAACATTATAACATGCTTTAGCTGCCACGTCGAGAATGCAACCCTTTCTTAATTTAGAGGTGTGCGTAGGTCAGGTTTGGTCCGGGCCTGATAGGCCAAGGCAGCCTGACTAATTCTACGGGCTGCCAACTGGCACAGGGCCCATTAGTATGTTTCTGCTATAAAAAATTAATCATTTATCGTGTACAGGATCAGGCCACAAGTGGGGCCAACCCAAAGCCAGCCCAAACATAAGTTCAAGCTGAAACGAGGGCCCAGTTCTTTGTGGGGAACAAATTTAGGTCGGCATTTTGGTCTAATTTTTGGGCTGGGATCAGGTTGGTCAGGCCTGTGCAGCCTCCTTCTATTTATTTTTTTGGTGGAAAGTACCGTGTTTTCCCTTATTACAGTTTGCTAATCTAAAGCGGTGAGGATTTTATACGCCAACCCCTAACCTCTGCCCATGTCTGCCGATGGTCAAGCGGGTGGAAACATCAGGGCTGAAAGTGATTTTCACTTTTTGGGAGAGTGTGTAAAACACTTGCACACTGATGTGGCCCTCCATTAACTTAGGCTTTTTTGTATGCCAAGCGTAGAAAAGCCTTGCCAAATCTAGAGAGGGCTGGGGTCTCAACCATTGCCTTCAGTGGATAACCAATTCCATCCTGACCCATTACCACCTGTACCTATTTGTTATGGACGTCTTTTCCATCTAATCTACACTAGGTCCCAACTCTAGTAAGGCTGCTCAGGTGCCAATGGGGTTGGGTTCGACATGGATTGATGCAAACCCCTCCTCAGAAAAACCATACTTTGGCCCAGACCCAATTTCAAACCACTAGAAAGTCAAATGCAACCCATCCAATTCATAAAATGGGCTGAGCATGTCAACCCGTACCTGATTAAAAGAAACCTGATAGATGGACCGGGTCGGAAATATAATCGCCTATATAACACCCTTCAAGTTTATATTTATATGAGGGGCCTACTTACGTTGAGCCTCTCTCTCTCTCTCTCTCTCTCTCTCAAAAGACTGTGACAAACAGTATGTTCTCTCTTTTGGTATTTTCTTTAGTCAGTGTTTCTTTTATTATTTTCGTTAGTTAATGTCTCTTGTCTTAATTGAAAGGTTTTTTTTATTAATTTATTTAAAGGACATCTCCAAAGTTTTAAATAAAATGAAGAGATTTGGAGAATATATGTGCAATCGGGCTTGATGTCAACTATTTCAAAGTCTTATATATATATATCCTGAATTTCGTGGAGCAGTCACGAATCCCGTGAAACTTCCACCACCAGAAATCCGGGTATATATGTATTACGAATAATATTTATCTTTGTTGATTTTCTTTTCTTTTCTGTTTTTTATTTTCTTTCCTGTCCTAGGAGGGCAACTTGGAGCTCTCACTGATCTGCACTATGAGTAGAGCAGAAGTCAACAAAATCTATTTACAGAGTTACTAGGGCTATGGGGTTTGAAACTTGACCTCTCTCTTGGAAAGCCCATAATTTCTTGGAGAGGCACATAATTGATTTTTGGTTTTTGCCTTTAATTTGTTCGATGTTTTTGAAATTTTTTTCATAACTTAAAATGAAGTTAAATCTATATGGATAAAGTTGATGTGAGGTCTTAGTAGCCTTTTATTCTAAAGTATCCTATGGCCGGTGGAAATGAAGTCTCCTGATTAGCGTGAGAGAGGATCGTCTACAGGTCGAACTCCTCAATAGTCGCAAATGGGGCTGTTGCACTTCATCACAAGATGCATTCTCTTCACCCGCATAATTTGAAATATGAAACTTTAGCAAATCCAGCTTATCTTAAAACCTTTTAATTCTAAAGTATTTCGACATAGTTATAACTTGGTAAATACCCCCTTCCAAGTCTCCCCAATCGAATTTTTCTTATAACTTTTTGGCCTTTACCAATCTGATGGGCAATTTGTCTTGGTCGCATCACCCTTCTATGTAGCTGAAGGAGATCGAGTGATCCAAGCAACCTGTTGAAGAAGTTTTCTAGAGACCAGTAAAGATCTCATGGGGCCAATCAAAATAATAATTGTCTTTCATTTTTAACATAATTGTTATTCATTAAAAAAAATTGTCTATATGTGAATTTGAATCTTTTCCCTACTTGCTAGTTTAAATTTCACTAAACTTGAGGGTGGACCTTTCACAAATACAAATTTGAGGGAGCAGGATATCAAATTATTTATTAGGTAAAAGAAGATATTGCCTGAAAAAAATGCATTCTTGCATTACTATGCATTATGTGCACTTCAATATATACTAACTCTAATTAGTTCTCTAAGTTGCTTTCTAACGTATATGAAACGGTTTAAGCTGTCAAGATAATATAGAATAAGATGTAGTATTTATTAGTGTTGACATCACAATTAATTAAATTGATTGGACAATTGTTAAATTGAGCCAACTACTTAACTTATCAAGTATTTTCCCCTCTAAATGAACTCATACAGTTGATGAATAATAGGATTAATATGTTAGAACCCAAGTGGTGAAGTCTAAGTGGATTCTATGGGTTGGTATTATGCTATCATTAATCATATCTCCAACACAATAACATGGCTCAGCTGCCAAGTACAGAATGCAACCCTTTTGTAAGGGGTGTGCATGGGCTGGGTTGGCTACAAGCCTTTGTAGGCCCAAGAAAGGTTCCATTTTTAATATATAATGGCGGGTTTGCCAAGCCTGGGCTTAAATTGCCCAAGCTTCTTCTCCTAAGTACAGCCCAACTTACTTCTACGAGCCTCTGGCTGGGACAGGGCCCATGAATTTGTTATGTTAAACTAGTAAGTTTCAATAAACCTCCTGTATGTGCCATGTACAGAATTGGGCTAAGGCTGGCCCAAGATTAGAACAAACTTAATTAAGCACAGCATTGGGCCCAAATTTAAGTCCGACCCTAAACTTCTTTCCCTTGTTTTCGGGCTGAGATTTGGTACGATCACCCCCGTGCGACCTAGGTCAGTATGGCATCACGAGTGGGCACATCAGCGCTAAAAAAAGTTTTTGCTTTTCACTTTGGGGATGCTATTCACTTTTTTTTTTGCTCTGATGTGTCGGCTCCTTATGACGTACTGATCTTGACTGACCTAAGGTGTTGGTACCTATTCCTTTGGGCTTGTTTTCTCTTCACCCATGTCATCCAGTCGAACACTCTCCATCTTATTGCAGCTGGCCACTCTCGCCGGTACCTGATTTTGACACAAAATAGCGTATTCTATCTCCATCATCGTTTGTCAAATAAGAAGATATTGTAGAGTTTGAGAGGGAGGTGATTAAAGGATGAGACAAAAAGCATTCAAATGTGTAAACACAGGTTAGGAGAAGAGATAACCATTCCATGAAACAAGACTGGTTAGATGTTGGAATGGGAATCGTGGAGGAGACGTAGGAAGAAGATGACATATAATGCTGTAACCATGCTATAGGCTGACATGTGAATTATAAATTGTAAAAATAAGTACTCAATTAAAAAAATAAGTGCCCAAAAAGAGGCAACAATTGAAAAACACGTCACATGTCAATTTGTTAAGAAGAAGAAGAAGAAGAAATACACCAATCTAATGAACTGAGCTGAACCTGAGCCTAGTTTGGTCTTCAGGCAAGCAACAAGCCTCAGCCTGAGCTGACTTGTGCAAATCTTGGCTTGTTAATCTCTAATCTTAGCTAATTATTATTAATTTTCTTTTAGTAGAGCAACTCAGGGTCCATTATGGCATCAGCGACCCTGCACTACCAACGGGGCAGATGCCTAGTTTTGAAAATCGGACCGGACCGGGTGGTCCAATACTGTTTGATCAGAACCAGCACCCTAAATAGTTCTATAAAAGCTTAAAACAGGAATTTGTCAAAAACCACATATAACCAGAAAAACCGGTCAAAACCACCCGGTTCTAAAAAAACCAACTGGTTTTTATTTTTTTAAGAAAACTAAGAAAAAAAGAATTGAAACAAGTCTTTCTGAATTCCAATCCAATTTTTCATGATTTGTTTTAATTTTTAGTATTTTATTAAGTTTTTTTTTTTTTTTTGCTATGTTTAAAACATGATTTGTTTTAATTTTTAGTATTTTATTACGTTTTTTTTTTTTTTGCTATGTTTAAAAGTTTCAAACTTGATCATAGACCTTCTAATACATTATGAATTGTTTTATTTTTCAGTATTTGATTACATTTTACGTGTGTTTGAAGTGAACCGCAATTAGAT
>JAOXJP010233345.1:0-10331 GCA_025762735.1 Platanus orientalis | reverse complement strand
GTCTATGGAACATGAATAGAACGTCGTAGAAGAAAACCATCATTCTAAAGTTAATTTCATCACTGGGTTTGGTTGGTGTGAAGAGGACATTTTTCATGAGGGTCCCTATTATGATATGGGTTCCGTTTTAGGAATGATTTTGAAGATATCTCTGGTCTTCTTTGAGACGTCGGCTGATTGTACCATTCAAACGCCTTCAATAAAGAGAGAGAGACGTCATAGGCAGGTGTGATGCCCTCTCCAAAAAGGAAGACACATGTATTTTTTCAAATAATATTAATCATTTTTTTATAAAAATTAGTGAACTATGAACACAACTATGCAATGGTCATAAATAAAAAGGTATTTATCCTCTCTCACAAGACACAACCATCGGATTCGTTGGCTTAAAGGTTGACATAATTTTCACGCTCGGTTCGATGAACCGACCACAAAATAAGAACCCCAAATTAGCAAGCATCCTGCCCACAACAATTGCTCTGCATATCGTAAAATGCATGACCAATTTTAAATAGCACACAAAAGCCCAAATCACTCCATTAAGGTTTATTAGGGTAAAACCAAGGGATGTGGTAACAAGAAATAGATTTTTCTGGTACATGTCAATTCCAAACTTGATAAACATTTGGCTTGACATACTCACTAATTGGCTAAATGGTTATGATTGTTGGATTGCTGCAATTTTGGGTTCCAAATAGATGGGTCATCCAAAATTTAGACATGTTGGATTTTGTGAAAATGCTAGGAGCGAGGCAAGAAGACCCATATAAGATTTGGACAAAACATTGATGGGAATCAGTTTAGGTTTAGATTCTCAGTTGTTTCTCTTTTCATAAGTATTTATTTATTTTAGAAAAAATTCAATTGATTATATTGTCTTGACATACAATAGAACTAATGCAAAGGTAATTTTTACTTGATGGTACTATTGTACTTAAAGCATTATTTATAAAAGTCTTTGGTTATCTCATTGTCTAATAGCCTGTCTAAAGATTTTTAAGAATATTGCATACTATTAATATTAGAGGGAAAAGTTCATTGAGTGATCGGTTTGCTCCTTGTAACATGGTAAAGAAAATTGCAAACATGATAGATATCTAATGTATAAAATACTTTGGTATCAAATGAACTAAAGATTATAAATGTAGGGGTATGACAATAGTAAGATTGTTGGACCACAAACTAAGGGAAGTATAATTTAAATTTTGTTTTATATTTGTTGTTTAAGATGTGGTAATTTAATGTATGCCATTTTTTACAAGATCAAACATAGTTTTTGCTATTAGAATTAAGTAGATTTATCTTAGTTACTAGTATTGTAATGTTATTAACCAAGTATATGAATGCTTGACAGAAACCATGTATTGATCTATTGGATATTCTCTTACTTTGAAATGATATATTGATGCTTATTGAAATTCTAAATTAGAGAATTCAAAGCTTATTAGTGTATGAATATATAATCTTAGATGAGTTGCAATTTTTTAGAGGTCTAAGAAATAGTTTGGATAATTCACTTTACAATGAAGAGTCTGAGTTTATGGCATTTGTAACTAGAGACAAAGAAACGAAGTGGTTGAGAAATTTAGTATGGAAAAATTATATATTGGCCTAGACTAATGCCACTAATATATTTGCAATGTGATAGTAAAAATACTCTATCATAGGTATATAATAAAATATAAAATGATAAGTTGGGGTACATTGAATTTAGACATAGCTATGTGGTGGGATTGCTCAAGTAATAACTTGGTCGATCCCTTGAGTAATGACGCCTTACGAAGGGATACAAACAAAACAGAGTTGTTGAACAAAAAAAAAAAAAAAAAATAGGACCACAAAGGAATTAATGAATGCTATGTTGATCAATTTTGGTTTACCCTCAGAATTTGTGGGGGGAAACAATACTTTCCATAAATTATATTCTTAATGAAATGTCTCACAAGGAAATTTATAACACCTTATGAATTATGGAAACGTCTAACACATTCCTATAAATTCTTAAAAGTGTAGGGGTGTTTAGCAAATGTAGTGATTACTATCCTTAAAAGACTAAGATAAGACATAAAACAGGCATAAAAAATTTGACGATATAATGATGTCAAATGGGTTGAGAATTAACAAATGTGACAAGTGTGCATATGTTAAAGATACCACAAATGTCAATGTCATTATGTGATAAAGTCATATGTAAAATGGTAAGTCTTGACATATTCGTCAGAGACATAATACATTAAGGTAGTTGATCTTACATAGAATTATTTTCATTAATTACATAAACTCAAAGATGATATTGCGGATCCGTTAACTAAATGTTTAACTGGATATCAAGTAAACTGTTCATCAAGGAGAATGGGTTTAAAACCTATTCTGAAAAGTTGTCATAATGGCAACCCTACCTAGTTGACTGGAGATCCTAAGATCTAGGTTCAAATGGACAACTGAATTGTGTGTGACTTAGTAGTATCACTACGATCACTATGAAGAAAACTTATCTTACCCACTCCTTTGATGAAATAGTGATACATGTAGCAAAGATCATGGTAAACCATGTTTTTAATAATTCGTATATCTTGGAAATCCAAGCAGAATATGACAAAATACTCTTAATAAGAATTACCTATGTGAATGTGAAGTGGCCGCTTCTTTGAGAAGTATAAAGCTAAATTTTCTAAAACACTCATGAAATCAGGTAGTATTCAATGCCAAAATGAACACAATCATGAGAATCAATTGTGTCTGGATAAAAACTATGTGAATTCTTTGTCTTAGTTTATACAAATGGTTGAACAGTTCAAGACATCGTGTTCACTAGTTAATTAGAAAATCTGATAGTCTTTCACAAAAGAAGGTTCAAAGCCACAAGCTACCTCTCCTTATACAACAACTTTCCAAAAGTATTATCTCTCACTGTCTACATCTACATTGTTGTAAGCCAATTTCATTTATGTGGGGGATTGTTGAAAATGGTTTTGAGTATGTATTTTTACTATGCTTAGATTTTCAAATCTGATTGTTTGATCATCTTTGAACTAAAATAAAAGTGGGACCCACAAATCATCTGAAACAGGTCCACATGGGTTCTTGTTCACCTCAATGAGGGGAATAATGTCGTATGGTTGGATGCTCAAAACCATTAATGGGTGAATGAGAAATTGTCTCTAAAAGTACTTAAGTGAATATTGATTAAAAGATGTAAAACTTGAATAGTCCCACATTGGTTAGCCCAGAAAAGTTTGGAGGTTTATATACAATAGCCTTGGACATATATTTAGGATCTAAGGGGCACCACAACTTTGTAAAAGAAGGAAGACCTAACCAACATGGGCCAAGCGTAAAAGCACACATTAGCACACCACACCAAATCAAGCTAAACCGGGCTGAGTTGGCTTGGGTAAATAAGAAAAATAAAATAATAATTTTTATTATATTTATTTCTCCCAAAAATGGTTACACATGTGGGAGTGTCTATTCAAAGTGCATTTTATCATTTTACCCCTTGTCTATTCCGAATAGACATGAAGATGGTTACTCAATTGCATCATTTAGTTTTTGTGTTTTTAAACATCATAAGTTGTATCTCTATGCTTGTTCCGAACAGACATGAATATTTTATAAATAGACCATCACTCCTTCATTTCATGCATCTAATATCTGAAATCCGAATTTAGCATAAACATCATAGGGTGCATTATAGCGGTTTTGTCGGAGAAAGGGTACAACACAGGTTTGATTCGTCAGGCACACAAATTGCAATGTTTCTTTTGTATGTAATAGATCATTGTATCCTGGGAGGTAGACGTCCGAAGGATTCATAAACACCACTGCGAGGAGCAAAATCTATCTTAATGACATAATGCCAACACTATCCTTGATCAACTTTAATTTTGGTTTTTCAACTCATCCGGTCAAGTAAGTCATTCTATTCATTTTAATTGCAAGTATTGTTGTTTGCATAATCACATATCATATAGATATAGAATATAACAATTTCGTACAGTCACGATCATGCAAACAGGCATCCTTTGAATTACAATGACCATTATGCAAACGGGCATTTGATTCCATTTCTTTAGAAAATTGTTGCTCCTTTTTCGACCTTCAATAATAACGATTCAAATGTTTAGATGAGAACCTTATGTTTAGAAAAGTAAGCCATCAGGATTAGTAGTTCAAGTATTGTAAGGTCCTAACCTTAAGTTTATTGCAATGAAGATAAATTACCAAAAAAATGTTTAGCTAAGAACCTAGTAATAGTAGCATCTTGTGAGTTCAACTTTACGAATCAATACCAGAAGAATGCCGAAAAGACTCAACTTATTTAGACACATTGGAAGATTTTTCGGTCTCACAAATCTCTTAGGCAAGTCATTCGGTTTTCTGACCCACATTTTAAATAATAATAGAGACAAGATCGCCACATTATGGATCACAATCATCGGTGTGAAAAATCACATTTTCGCATTCACGAATGTTTCATTTGCATATAAAACAACACTCATCCAGGAAGCTTCTCAACTGACTCCAATCAACATATACAGCATCAAACCCTCTCGAAACAGAGGACTGAGCTCTCAATTAAATGCTTATTGTAACACTTGACAAAACAATAGCAAACTAATCTGTCATGAAGCTGTACAATCTAAGGGCCAGGAAAATAAAAGGCAATACTTTCATAGCATAGTTAGGATTTACTTATTTACCTTAACTTATCCCTGGTGTCGATCAAAAAACATATGAACTCCTAGATTCAGGATTTAATTAAGCTCTATAGTCCTAACAGAAGTACTGAAGTGAAAAAACGTGTGAAACAAATAATGGCAACTTTTCAAAACGTTAAGTCTCTTAATCAGATTTAAGCATTTCAACAGGCCTGATCCATCCTCATTACAAGTTCAACATAAAAATAGAGGAAAGTGTCAATAAAAGATTCCCAAAAAAACATAATAAAAACTAAGCAAAACCTTCACAGGAAGGAAACTTCTCTTAACGCAACCTCCTAGCTTCCCTTTCAGACTCAAGCAGGGTGAGGACATCTCCCTCCCTAACAGGACCTTTCACGTTCCTCATGATGAGTCGGTTCTGGTCATCCAGAAACTTGACACGCACCTGGGTCACCTGCCCTCTTGACCCTGTTCGGCCCATCACCTTCACCACAACAGCAAGCTTCACCTGAGAATCCATCCTGTATGGTTGACAGCCAAAAAAAGTAAAAAAAAAGAGGACTTGAACCATTGAAAATTGAAACTAAAGATTAGACACTCATTACCCTTAAAAATTGAGGCTGTTTCACAAGTACAAAAACATTAGAACAAGCACATCAGAGATTGAAAGCTCTTGAGACAACTAAAAAGAATCCTTGATTCAGAATTTAGAACAACCTGGACATTCGGACTTCCGATCAAGAAACAGACCCTAATTTGGTTCATTTTTTGTTTCATCGCAAACCCTAGTTTGTTGCCTATCCAGGGATTTTTTAATTAGGGGAACCTTAATCTGCTGCCTATCCATTATTAGAGAGAGGGAGAGAGAGAGAGACAGGATGGTCAAATCGGATTGCTCAAGCAAAACCCCTTTCGGATAGGAAGAGAGAGAAGATAGTCAAACCGAATTGCTCAAGCAAAACCCTTTTAGATAAGAATATTAATGTAGTAGTGAATACATTAGATAGAATATTAATGTAGTAGTGAATAAGATACGGACAAAGAAATGATTCACAGATCCTGGCTCAAGTGAGACAGTACCTTTGATAACATTCATTAACCAAGTTTCCAGGATTGTATGGAAGAGTACAAAAGTGAATTCGGACTCTAGCCTCCTCTCCACCAATCATGAGGTGTGAGAAAGCATCCAAAGTTTATTTTAACTAGTTTACCAGGAACAGTAATTAAAACAGGAACTGCCACACCCTCTGGATGCTTTTTCCTGCCTTGTGATTGGCAGAGAAGTGGCCATAGAGGATCATTAAACTGTGCATGTGTGTGTGCTGGAAGAATACCGCCAAAAAAAGCAACAGCACCAACATTATTTTGCTTAGACATGAAAGAATACCACAAGGTCATGTGTACTTTATGTCACTGTTTGTGATCCCATCTCGGGTAGCCAACAGGGAGGAGTGGGATAAAGGGAGTTCTTAAGGAAAGGTTGGGAAGGAGGTCAAGCCAACATTTAGTGGCATCGGATAAAGTTTGTACCCCGAAAATAAAAAGGTGGTTTGGGTATCCAGCAGTTGGTGGATATAAATAAAACATAATTATGTAAGATTTGGCACTTAGGGACAGAAGGGGAAACTCTGGAAGTCTGTTGTTAGGAAAAATATGGGATCGAGGATGCTTAGAATTTTGAGGTGAGGGGGTCTCATGGAAGAAGTGTATGAAAGGGGATAACGACTCAACTTCAGAAGTTTTGGAGCAGTAATTCGGTATGAATTAGGGAACAAAAGAAATTTTCAATTTTGAGATGATAAGATGGTATGAGAGGCCTTTAAAGGAGTTTTTATGTTGGTTTATAATATGGAGTGAAAAGATGCAAGGTAGTGGAGTACCAATCAGCGAACCTCAACAGGATTATCTGGAATCCGGTTATGAGAAGGGGGTATCTTTGGATCGGGAGAGCTCTGATCAGTCTTGGAGTTCTCAGCATGATTAGAGGCATTTCATCCTAGGTATGATCACAAAGGCCACGTTTGGTAACACTCCAAAAGGGTGATTCTTGGATTCTTAGCTCCAAAAGAGTGATTCCATAAAAAATGTTGTTTAAGTAATGTCAGATTCTCTCCACGGATTCCACTCCAAAAAATCCATTTTGGAGTCACTTTTTGGAAGCTCTAAAAATTAATTTCTCCGATTCCAGCTCCCGATTCTTTCTTTTGTTCTTTTTTCTTTTTTTTGCCAATTCTACTACATCAAGATTTCAGTTTTTTTTTTTATCAAAAACAAAATGCCGAACCAAACACATTTTTTATTCAAGAATTGACTCCAGCGAATGCATTCTTGGTGGAATCCAGAATCAGGAATTGAGAGTTGAATCCGTGGAGTGTTACCAAACACAGCCAAAGAAAGCGGGCAAAGCCTTCAGGCCTGAGTGAGATGTTTTCGATGAAGGCATGCTACGAGAGGATTGAAGGGTCTCCAGGGGTAGTCCTACCTTGGTAAGAGATTTGATACCATCTAGTTATGTGGACAGCAGTGTTAGGGAAGATCTCTAAAACGGACAACCTGATCAGGAAGGGAATAGTTCTCCCAAATGTTTGTTTGCTATGCTACCAAAGTGGGGAGTCCATTTCTCACATCTTGCTGCAAAGCCCTTTTGCTCTAGATGTGTGAACAGTGGTCCAGAATCTTTTCTGGTTGAAGTGGGTGGTTCCACTAGATTTAAAGGGCCTTTTGTTCGACAACCCTAATCTTCCATGTGACAGGATATAGACCTAAACCACTCACGATCTATATAATAAAGAATATTCAGCAGTGAAGAAATTGACAATCACTAGACAAGGATTTTTACGTGGTTCGGCCATTTGTCCTACATCTATGGGTGCCACCTATTCTTCACTAAAAACAAGAGAAATACAAGTTACAATAAGAGAACTCCCTCTTTTCTCTGCTCGAACCAAGCCCCAAGAAAAAACTCGAGACCCCATTACACACATAACTCTAACTCTCTCTGAACACCCTTCTCACCTCTCACAACTCAAAGAAGAATTTATTCTCACCTCAAAGAAAACCCCAAGAGAAAAGTTACCCAGCACAGATTTTTGGAGTGGAATCCGTAGAACAAATCTGGCATTACCAAGCGACATTTCTGGATCTTTTGGATTCTTTGGAGCAGAGAATTCAAGAATCACTGTTTTTGAGTGTTACCAAATGCAGCCTAAGAAACAAGGCAAACCCAACAGTTGGTGAACAACGATACCCAAAATGACAGGATGGAGGATATGGTGTATGGCTTCAGCTGGGTTTGTTGGTCATTAGGGAAGGAAAAAGTAACAGAATTTTTAACAATGCTGCTGATGTCTTGGGCTGCACATCATATATTCATATGGACCATAGGTCTATAGAGAGAAAGGCTCTAGAGAGGGATTGGGGTGATGTAATTGGGAAAAGGCTGGCGCTTGGTGTTTGTGTATTTGTCTCTTTCTTTGTTTAGTTTCTTTTGGCCGGTTGGGGGATGCCTTACCCCCATGTCCTGCTTTTTTTATGTTAATAAAAAAAAATTTCTCTTAATAATAGCAACAGCACCAAATATTATTTTTTCTTATATGTAAAAGAATATAAGCTTCTAGCAATTCTTCTAGAAGCTTATCTAGACATTTCTAAAATAGTCTTCTAGAGGCTTATATGGTCTTACCTGCTTTCAGCTGCACCCTGTTTCATCTTACATTATATTGCATTTGCTTCTAAATAAGTCAAGCATAAGCTAAAATAGAACTAATACAATCCAGAGAGAGAGAGAGTAGGACAACTTTAATTAGCCAACCAGGCCTTCATCTAGCTCCTTAGGCCTTGGGCCTTGCTTCTACTGAACCAAGCATCCTAGGTTCAGCTTCTAGCAAATCTTAAGTATATCGATTAAAAAAGTCAAGGCATGGCCTAATATTAAAATAATAACATTACAGTAAGCCATCCCAATATCAATTATCCCAGCATGCTTGCACATAGCTACTCAAGCCTTGGGTCCTGGTTGTGCTAAACCAGCTTGGTATAGCTCTGTCCATGTCCATTAAACTTTCTCCAACTTAAACAGCTCAACAAACTCTTAGATCTTCTATCTATTTTATCGATCCAAAAAACAAATTTTCCATTCTTCTTTACTTCAAATAACATTTTTTCCCCTAGCAAATTTTCTACTTCAGGTAACAAGGTTGTCACTTAGTTGATAGCATTGCTTCAACATGGCTAAGTGATGCAGCACAACCCCAAGAATTGCAAAAGAATTGGAAAGACCCAGTAGGGTATAGTCCTGGAAAGATCAATAGACTGATAGTTGACTAAAACCAGAGGTATAAAATAGAGTTTAATACCAGAATCTGAGACTTTATCACAAGCCAAATCTTGGGAAAAGAATCAGCAATAAGACAATGATTTCGAGTGCAAGCAAGTCTGATTTCAGAACTCATAGGCACAGAACAGGGGATGAATCCTAACCAGTAATATATCAGAAACAGAAAGACTAGACTCTGGTTTAGTCTTACAACAGGGTACTGAGAAGGCTAACAAGGTGCTAAGAGGGGTGCTGTTTTAAGACAGAACAAAGGCTAATCTGATTGGGTTTCATGGGTTACAGATCTACTGAACCAGGGTTCCCAGAAGGGAGGCAGATGCTGGGATAGAGGTGAAATCAAAGGTTTAAACATGGGTGGTTCTGTGGGTTAAGACTAACACCTGAACGGGTATCCAGTGGGGCTTATAACTCTGATCAGAGATCAGACCGCAGCATGGTGTGAGTGTCTAGGGTAGAAGGATTTAAATCTGAGAATATCAAGGAGAAAACAACACTAGAAGTGCTGCAGGTTATGGGAGAAAGTATTCTGGGGTTCTTCGGTGAAAACAGTAAGGAATGGATATTAAGGTTGTTTCACAGGTGATGGACTTCAAGAACACAGCAAGAAAAGGGGTATCTTGTTGAATCTTGAAGTTTTTTAATGGAGGAAACAACAGTAAACAAGAAAAGAAGATAAAGAAAGACAACAAAAAAAAAAAAAGAGAAAAGGGATAGAAGTACCTGTGTGGATAATCACTTACCTCGCAAACCCTTGGACATCACTCTCCTTGGGTTTAAGTTTAGACACTAAAAACTTGAAGAAGAGAACGAGTTCCACTCATGGAGAGCAAGAAACCAACCAAAAATTTTATTAATTCCATTATACCAATACAAAAACGTGTATCCCTATATATATAGCTTACAAACTCAAGAAAATAGCAAGAAACCCAAATTAGAAACTCTTAAACTTTACTTGCTACCTAGGACTTTCCCAAACAAAAAACTTTACTTTCTAAAAACAAAAGCTACCAAAATCAAGCCCTTTTAGAAGATTTTGACAACACTCTAAGAGGGCCTCACTTTGACTTGTTGACGCACTAAAAAATTAATAAAATACCCTTAGCAACAATGCCTTAATCCTAAAAAAACCAAAAACAAAAATCATAATGACCCTCATGTCCTAGACTCTATTAATTCATAAACTATTAAGTAAAACAATAAAACACTCAAATAAAGACTTAAAAAAACACTCCATCATGTGTCCCAAAAATGTTCATCTATGTGTCTCTACGAGTTTTCTTATGTGGACCCCACCAAGACCATGTGTGGGTCCAACCTTGCCTCCAATGTCC
>JAOXJP010233344.1:0-10331 GCA_025762735.1 Platanus orientalis | reverse complement strand
ATATATATATATAGAGAGAGAGAGAGAGAGAGAGAGAGAGAGAGAGATGAAACATAAGAATCGGCTTGTTTGATCTTGTTAGAGGTGTTTTTCAATTCTTAGGATTTGGTACGAGCCCTGCATGAACGAACAAGTTCCGAACGGCATAGGGGCAGATACATCAGCGCCAAAAAGTGAAAAGCGCCCACACACCAACCCCCCCTTCCAAAAAAAAAAAGTGTTAAATCACTTTTTTGGTGATGTGCCTGCCCCTGATACCGTTCAGACTCATGAAGGGTTCGCACCTAATCCCCACACGTTTTCGAGCGAGATTTTACTCTCTTTTTTTTTTATTGTCATTTGGTTTAATTTGTGAAACACCACTACATTGAGCTGAGACGGTTCTGTTTTTCCTTTCCCATGATCATGGATCACATATAACTAGTTAATTACTTAAATGGGAAAGTGGAGAGAGAGAGTTATTTTGTATTTTTCTTGATATATCTTAAAACCCCCCAAACATCAATAAATAAAAAAATCATTTCCCAGTCTAGTTGCATTGAATTATATAGAAAAGAGAAGAAAAGAATAGAAATGAAAATCCCACAAAAAAAGGAAAGAAAAAAATCATGCAAAAAACATGTGAAAACCAACATTTTGTGGCAACCAGACAGTTTACAAATGAATTTTTGAGAAAATTTTGTCTTGAGAAAACCTTTTCATGGCAATCAGATTGGGCCTTAATGTTTTGCTAGGATTAAATTCCTTAGGCTCTGTTTGTTTGCTCATTAAACTTTGATAGGGGGTAAAACAAAATGGAGGTAAAACAATTTTTTTTTTTACCTTCGTTGTGTTTTCAAGTGTTTGTTTGAAATTGTAAAAAATGTCATAAAATAACTCCGCAAAGTTTGTGAGTGTTTGTTTCAAATGAAATTTTATGTGAGAAAATATTTTTTAAAAATAAAAAATAAAAAAAAATTTCATCCACATTAAGCACTACAATAGTACCTACAACAAATAAAAGCAATTAATTGCTCCCGAGTAACCAAGAAGTTGTACTTGGCAATTAATTTTGCTCCCGAGTAACTATTAAAATAATCTTTCTCCCTCTTGTTCTCTTTCTTTTCATTCAATTTGGGCTCTTAATTTTCCTCAATTCGCTCAAATTGGGGTGGTGGCAAACCATTCCGATTAGGGCTATCAACTATCCGTCTAAGCGTTCGCATTTGATTTGATTATGACGAATACGGATGCGTATATATTCGATTCGTTTAAATATCTGATTATAAACGAACCAAATGCAGATTTATATACATCTGCTCCGGTTAATATTCGATCGATTATATATATATATATATATATATATTCGGTAAAGGTTTTTTTTTTTATAAATATAAGTTATAACAATCAAATTAATGTATATTTCTTATGTTGTTTTGGTGTTATGGGTAAATATTAGATTTAAAGAGGCTATTGTAGAAAATAGGTATTTTTTTAACATAAAAAAGTGAAACAAAACCTTTTAAGTTTCCAATAGAAAGTGTAATAGGATATATTTGAAATTCATTTAAATAAACAAATACGAATATGGATGCTATTTTTAAATATCTGTAAATATTTGAATTCGCATCTGATATTTGATTAACTAAACAAATACAAATATGAATGTAGCTATATCTGATTCAAATTCGTTTCGTTTACAACCCTAATTCCGATAATGGGTTTATAAGTATTTTTTGTTTTGGCACAAAGAGGACTGAATGATCGGTGAGTGAAATTGGTTTGAATTCCTTCTGGGTTTTTTGTTTTTGGATCTCCTTTTTTGTTGTGTTTGGTTTCAGACCGATTGTATCTGTGAAGTGATGTTGAGTTGGGGCCGACATTGATGGATCACTGACTTGGGATTGTTTTTCTCTTTTCGGGTTTCTTTGTTGACGCCAGTTTCGGTAAGGTAATGGTTTTCCCTGCAATATTCTTCTGATTATGGTGATGTTATTTGATTGATAAATGGGGTTTCTTTGAATCTGTAAGGGGTTTGAATTGGTTTATCTTTTTGATCATTTCTGTTGATCAAGTTTTTGTTTTTATTTTTTGTATTACATTTAGATCTATCATGGTAGATTAGTTTGTTGGTCCTAATTATCTTTGTTGGGTTGTTGGGTTTCCTCGGTTATGGTTTGAATTGGGGTTTATGGGGTCCCATTGGCGATTGGAATGGTGATATGCAGGGATTCTAGATATTTGTGATAAATTATAGTTTCTCAACGATTTGTTGAGGATGAGGAGACTGAAAATTATCTCATATTTTGTTGGGTGTAGCCTCATTGTAATTGTTTGTTATCTCTACCAAGTTTCCTCGGTTCTTAGAGATTGCAACTGTGTTGTGTGGGGATAAGAGTTTAGTTGGTTTGGATTGATCGACAATAGATGAAGATGGGGATATAAGCAAACTGTTCTTATAAGGATACTTTTCACTGGAGATTGGAAGATAACCGGTACCAAAATGCACCACCAATACCATTTAAAACAAGGAAATCCAAATACTGTATCTAACATTTATAAAATTTCCCAATGCAGTTGGTCTCAACCCACTGAACCCTAGTTATAGCGCCAAACCCCAGAAGAAGAACAAGAAGAAGACGACTTTCAATATTAGGGCTTTTGCATTTTGGCAACAAATCCAAGAATCAATGCTCCTCTGATTGCAGGTCCTCTTACTGAAAGAAAAATGTTAATACACGTTTAATTAAAGCCCCAAAAAATTGAAGGAGTCAGGAAGGGGATGGAAGAAATGGAGAGAAGAATATGACGAATAAGAAAAGGAAGAGGAAATTTTTTAAAAATCAAGGTTTTATTTTGGCTGAAAGAGGCCAAATCCGTAAGAGGAAGAAGAAGAAGACACAGAGGTATTGGATTTTATTTTGGCCTCAGACCAGCCCAAACTTGTGCGTGTGGTATGCTGTGTTAGAGAGAGAGAATTCATCGTCAACGGGTTACCTTGTTCCTCCTCAATGTCGTTGTCTCGTCATGCCTAAGAAAGAGTTCAGCTTCTTTGTTCTTTTCTATCCATTGGGTTTTATGATTGGAATGTCTCGAGTGATTTTCCGTGGAAGCAACTTACAACCCTTTTGTAAGGAAAATGGTTACTGACTAAGGGGGATAAAAAAAAAAAAAAAAAAATCTTTTACAAAGATTAACGTGTTAGATCCGTTTTACGACCTAACAAACGCCTGAAAACAAAGTTTATTATGGAAAACTATGTTTTCAGACCCTTTTACGAGCAAACAAACGGAACCTCAAAAAATGGTTTAGGGGAAAAGTATGATAGGGAACCAACTTAGTTATCCTCTATTAAGGATGCTACAGGTACATGACTGAAATTACCCACTCTCTACGGTGGTCAATGGGAGGACTACCTGTGGCCATAAAGCTTGATAATGAAATTAAGACGAGAAAAAGGACATAAGTTATTAAGCAAAAAAAAACAAAAACATATTTCTTAAGTTTTTCAGGAGACTTAGTTTTAAGGGAAGGATTCAACATGTAATGTGTTTGTTTATATTTTAATGTTCCTCGGCATGAACTGTTGAGCCTCAGATGAGCCCCCTTGCCTTCTCTAAGTAGCACATTAGCATAGCTAGTTGTCAATGCACAACCGCTGACATAATGCTGTTGAGTCTAGAGATTTAATTAACAGATCCCAGTGTTGCAAGACATTATTTACCAAAAACGTGTTATAGACAATAGGGGTATGGATGCAAAGATTTAAATAAGTTGAGGAAAAAAACTGCAAATGCCAAAAGGGTGCAGCTAAACACACGGTAAAAAAAATCTCACCACATTCCCATTTTTTGAATTTTTTTTCCTTTTATACCCCCTCTCCTACCTATAATACCCCTCCTCTCCCACACCCCCACCCCTACCCTTTCTTCCTCTCTGGTGACGGTGCATGGTCTTTTGGCCTCAACTCATCCCTCTCTCTCTCTCTCTCTCTCTCTCTCTCTCTCTAAAAAACTTACCTGGGCAGCGGAGGCTGGCAGGCAGCAGCAGAGGTGCAGGTGGCAGCGGGCACTGGCAAGAGAGGGGGGGAGTGAGGGGATGTGAGGGAGGAGTGGGGGTGTGGGAGAGAGGGAGGGGGTATAAAAAAAATTCAAAATGGGCGGGTGGTGAGATTTTTGCGGTGCATTTAGCTGCTCTCATGCCAAAAATATGAGAGCATATGCAAAAAACCTCAATAAAATACCAAAACTGCCTTACCGTTTAAAATTGATAACTTCTTAAACAGACCTGTGCAAACTATTTGTAGATAACAGAGAAGGCTGGCCACACAGGCTTCTGGGCCGTAGCACAAACAAACATTTGGTAAAAGGACTTACACCTTGGGTCAGACTGGGGCCTTAGATCTTCTAGCCCATATAACTGTCGGGCCAACCCCAATACTTAAATATAAGTGAATTAAATAGGCCCCAGTTCAAACTTCATCCTTTTCAATTCATATTTACTGATTAAGAAACCTGAAATTTTTGGCTTAACTGGTACTGACCTCCAGACGCCTGGAAACTGTTTTTGGCTCACATATTTTGGCCAGCTTTATCTGGACTTAGCACAGATTTTCTAAATTGATTTTTTTTTTATAACTTTTACTGAAAGAATTCTATTTGAAAACGAGCCTGTTTAATCCCGTCAGACTCTTGAGTAAGCTTGGCCCAATATAGTGATGGCTATGAGTTGGGTTGATCCGGTTCTGATAGGGTTGGAAAATTTCCTGCAGGCAACCGATCCAATTGTTTGATTGGATCATTGTGCCAGGAGGAGAGGACAGGTTAACCAGGCTAGTCCATAAAAATAAAATAAAAACTTGAATGAGTTGGGTTGGAAAGTTCCCAACCTGAACCCAAAAGAAACCGAACGGGTTAACGGGTCAGGCCAATGACCATCAGTTGTAGCAAAATATCTATAACCACATAAGCACCCTTGTGACTTTGTGAGTAATGATCAACCGGTGAGCCTAGGCTTTTTTGCATCATATTAAGATGTCCCCGGATCCCTAGCTGTTAAATCCATGATCATCACAATTCCGGTCAGCCGATGCAAACCTTATTTTCATGTTCGCTGATCGAACAATTTGTGGAGATGCCGCCAGTATATCTCATGGATTGTAATTTAGAGAGGGCCGATGCACATGATCGCTTTAAATCGGTGGATGCTGGACATCTGATTTAAGTGGATTCCAATTCGACGTTGACGAAGGATCCTTTGGCATAGGGGGGCCCTCATTGAAACAAAAACCATTGTTAATACAGTACCTTTGGAGCCACCACATCATATATATCATTTGTCCTCAAAAGTATGCCTAACTCACAACCACTACATGAAAGTGATAATGAAGATTTTAAATCAATTCTCATAATAACAAGTATCCATATCTAGTGATGATGAGAAAACAAAAAATCATAATTATGATCTAAAGAAGAAAAAAAAAAGATTGATGGGCTCTACACAAGGAATAAATAAAAATAAAAAAATAAAAAGAGAAGCATCCACCCTACTGCTTTGTCACCAATGATAGCGAGCACTCACTCTTTTTTCCTCTTCTCTCTAGTCCAAATTTAATTTCTGAGCGGAAGAAAAGAAAACGAAGGAATTATGGTCAAATATGATACAAATAAATTACAATTTTTAACAAAAGTTCACAATAATACTAATAATAACAAGTAATAATTATAGAAAAAATAAAAAGTGGAGGCAGGAGTGGCATGAAAATCTAATTTGAATAATTACCATTTGAAATGAAGAAAAGTCCCGCCCGTCCCAAATCAGCATGTGACGTGATAAATACATATGAGTACTAATCCTCTATTATTAAACCCCAAAAGATCCAACTGTACAGCACGCTACTGTATTAAACCAAAAATAAACCACAAAATGACAACAACAAAAAAAAAAAAAAAAAACTGCCCACAAATAGATAAAAATCCCATTTTTTTTTTTTTTGGAAGAAAATGTTCATGATTCTCCTTTTTGGAAGAAAATGTTCCCCTTTTTTCTTCATGCAGTAGTGTTGTTGTACCGGAGCAGATGTGGGCTATTTATTAAAAGACTTCTTTTTTATTTTGTTGGTAAATATTAAAAGATTCTTCTCTATTTATATATATATTTATTAAAATACCTAAGAATCATGCCTTAAAACTAAAATCATGTCGCAAGCTGATTGGAGCTGACAGGATTTCTCTACATTTGAAGATGATTCTAACTTGTATCATCATTCCACCAAAAATTGGAAAACAAATCTGGTACATACAAAGGTGTTTGTGTTCCTTTCCCTATGGCTGCAGCAGATAAAAGCAACAACAGAATGAGTTAAAATAGATATGAACTGGGTTTTTCGAGGAAACCCAACCTCCTTAGACTTGATATTTGGATAATTCTCAATGCCTTTATTCAAAGATTTTCTGCAATTTATATAGACTCAAGCAACGTTCAAAAGTATAAAAATAGGAACTAATTAACTAAGACCAAGGACCAACTAAACTAAAAACAAAGACCTTTACTTGGTCATACTCAACAACCTAACCATGTACTCCTAAAATCTCTAACTACCAAATAACAGGAGTTTGGGAATCAGTTTCTTGAAAGGCCCACGTCTCCACCTCTGTATGCACGTCCAATGCTATGATCGTATCAGCTTCCTCCCCCCTTATCATGACCCTTGTCCTCTTAAGGGTATAATTAGGAAACTGACTCTTCAAAAACTCCCAAGTTCTCCCACGTAGCATCAACAGGAGAAAGTCCCTGCCAGTGAACTAAAGCTTCCATTTGATTTTTTCTCTTTCTACACTCCAAGATGGCTTAAGGCCTAACTGTCACTTCGCCATTAACTTCCAGAACGAGAGGGAGTTGAGGTTGTGCGACAACTTAAGTTCCCACTTTTTCTTTTAGTAGGGACACATGGAACACCGGGTGAACTTTTGACTCGGAAGGTAGCTCAAGTTTATAAGCCATAGAACTGATTCGCTGTAGGATCTTAAATGGACCATAGTAGCGTGGAGCAAGTTTGGAATTCTTTCTTAAAGAAACAGATGATTGCTTGTATGGTTGTAAACGTATATAAACCCAGTCACCTGTTTTAAATTCCTTTTCATGATGCCACCTGTCATATATGTTTTTCATACGGACCTGAGCTACCTTAAAATTCTGTTTAAGCTCATGAACAACTTGATCCCGATGCTGCAACTCCTATTCCACTACAGCCACTTTAGCAGTGCCGACAATATAGTTCAATAAGGATGCTGGTTACCGCCCTTACACTACCTCAAAAGGACTTCTTTTAATGGCTGAGTGCCAACTGGTGTTATAGCAAAATTCAGCCCATGATAACTGACGCACCCATTGCTTGGGTTTGGAGCTGGTGAAGCATCACAAATACATATCTCTATGGTTTGATTGACAACTTCTGTTTGCCCATCGGACTGAGGGTGATACGCTTAACTAAAATTGAAGCTTGTTCCATTTAATTTGAATAGCTCAGACCAAAATGCACTTGTGAAAGTAGAGTCGCGATCACAAACTATAGTTCTAGGCATCCCATGTAGCTTAAAAACATTGTCAAAGAACACTTGAGCCACACTCACAGCAGTTTAAGGATGAGTAAGGGGAATGAAATGAACATACTTAGACACATGCGCCATAAACCGTCTTGCTTCTTAACCAAGACCACGGGTGAAGAGAAAGGGTTGTTGCTTGATCGAATACCCCTTTGTAAAGCATTTCAGCTACCAACTTTTCAATCTCTGTCTTTTGGTAATAGAGGTAGCGGTACGGCTTGGTCGCTATTGGGTCGCTTCCTATTTGGAGGGGTATGTGGTGGTCATGAGCTCTTAATGGAGGTAGCCCTCTGGGTTCCACAAAAAGGTCTTCAAACTTCTTCAAGAGTCGTAGGATTTTAGGATCTCCAAGCTCCTTATCCGGGTGCTGTTGAGGATTCCCAATGGCCAAATATTGTAGTATGGATCCTGGGGTTTTGTTACTTGTGATGCCTTGTAGTTCCTATTCTCCCACTACTCGGTTGGCTGGGATGGACAGCCCTCGCACGGTGATCTCCTTCCCGTCAACTTGGAACCTCATAACCAGCTTTGAGAAATCCCACCAATTCTCTCCCAATGTTCTCAACCATTGTGTTCCCATTACTATGTCGTATCCGTCTAAGGGAAGGATGTAGAAATCGGCAATGATAGAAAAAGTGCCCAGCTTCAATTGTACCCCAACACATTTGCCTTGGTTGTCCATTTTCTCTCCTAATGCGACCGTTACCTTCACTCTTTTGGTACTGGAGGGCTGCAAACTTAGCTTGGTGGCTAGCCTTTCACTGATGAAATTATGAGTACTCCCAGAATCCAAAAACACAATGATGGATACAGAACGTAAGGTCCCTCGTACCTGCATGGTTTCAAGTGCTTGAATGCCACTGATGACATTTAAGGATATGCCCGGTTCTTCTTGGTTTTCCAACGTACCTGTGGCCTTAGCTTCCATGACCACATCTCCATCCTCTTCATCGCAACAAGCTTCGATGAGGAAAAGCTTCTTGGATCGATGCCCCAGATTGAACTTCTCATTGCAATTATAACAAAATCCCTTCTCATGTCTCTCTTTTAGTTCTGCAGGTGACATACGCCGAACCGCCACAAGTGGTCGTGTTGGACCCTCCTCTCTGCTAGGTGGGGCCTCGTCTCGATTGGGTGGTGGTAGCAAAGTGGCTCAACGTAGCGACGTGTTCCGAGCTTCATAAAGTCTGGCCAGACCGATAGCGGTGGTTAAATCCGTTGGTCTACCATCCATGACATCTACCTTAAGGCTCTCCTTCAAACCATTAACGAAACAACTGACTTGACAAGCTGAGGGTAGGGGTCATGCCTTAGCAAGCAGTTGCTCGAAACAGGTTTGATACTCCTTAACAGTTCCTGATTGTTGGAGCTTTGTCAACTCTCTAAAGAAATCGTAGAACTGGGTTGGCCCATACTGAGCAAGGAGCCCGGATTTGAACACCTCCCATGAGACCACATTCGTTTCCTATTGGAGAAGCTGGTACCATAGTTGAGCCTCTCCTTCTAAATGGAAGGAGGCTAAGGCCACTTGATCTTCCAAGGGAGTTTCATGAAGATGGAAAAATTGTTCATCATGACAAATCCAACTTGTTGGATCTTCTCCTCCATTGAAAAGTGGAAAGTCGAGCTTCACTAATCGAGGGGGATAAGACTGAGTATTCCCACTATTCTGTGAGCCATGAATTCCCCACCTGCCCTAGGGTCCTCGTGATGGACCGTGAGAGCTTTCGCCTTCCTCTCTGTGAGAATTGAATGGACCAGGCTTAGTAAGGAGAGAATTAACGTTGTTCTCAAGCTACTCCACAAGTTGATCCATTCCCAGACTTTGATACCACTTTGGTACATACAAAGGTGTTTGTGTTCCTTTCCCTATGGCTGCCGATAAAAACAACAACAAAGTGAGTTAGAATAGATATGAACTGGGCTTTTCAAGGAAACCCAACCTCCTTGGACTTGATATTTGGATAATTCTCAATACCTTTATTCAAAGATTTTCTGCAATTTATACAGACTCAAGCAACATTCAAAAACATAAAAATAGGAACTAATTAACTAAAACCAAGGACCAACTAAACTAAAAACAAGGACCATTACTCTATCATACTCAACAACCTAACCATGTACTCCTAAAATCTCTAACTACCAAATAATAGAGTTTGGGAATCAGTTTCTTGAAGGGCCCACGTCTCCACCTCTATATGCACATCCAATGTTGTGATTGTATCAAAATGTCACTAATTTTGGGTGATACAAATTGGGAAATAGCTAGTGTGGTGATCGCATTTGTGAAATTGGATCGGGTAGGACCATAGTTTTGAAATCAGATTTTACTGGACAGTCAGACTTGGTTTGACTGGAACCGGCACTGGACCCTAAACGATTCTATAGAATCTTAAAACCATAATTTGCGAAAATAGAAGAAAAAAAAAAACAGCATATAATTGGAAAAATCGGTAAAAACCAATTAAAGTTAGGCGGTTTTTTATGAAGCCATTCTAATAAAACCAAGTGGTTTTTTTTTTTTTTTTTTTTTTTTTTTTTTTTAGCAAATTAAGAATAAAATAATTAGAAATGTGTCTTTCTAAATTCCAATCCCGCTTTTCATGAATTTTTTTAGGCATGTTTTAAAACTAAAAACCCGATCATAAGCATTATAATGCATTATGAATTAAAGTTAGGCGGTTTTTTATGAAGCCATTCTAATAAAACCAATTGGTTTTTTATTTTTTTAGCAAGTTAAGAATAAAA
>JAOXJP010233343.1:0-10331 GCA_025762735.1 Platanus orientalis | reverse complement strand
GAGCACCCCAACGTGGTGAGGATCAAAGGGGCTTATGAGGATTCTGTGTTTGTCCATTTGGTCATGGAGCTCTGCGCCGGCGGTGAGCTCTTTGACCGGATTGTTCAAAAGGGCCATTACACCGAGAGGAAGGCTGCACAGCTCTTCAAAACCATAGTTGGGGTCGTCCAGGCTTGTCACTCTCTTGGTGTTATACATAGGGACCTCAAGCCTGAAAACTTCTTGTTCGCTAGTGCCAATGAAGATGCTGCACTCAAGGCCACGGATTTTGGCTTGTCCGTCTTCTTTAAGCCAGGTTGATTTGATTGATGACTTCTTTCCAATTTCTTTATATTTATTTTTTCATTTTTTTATCGAAATGTCATGTTTGTTTTTGTGTTTATTGGTTTGCTTAATTTCTGGGAAACACGGAAAATTAACAATATAAGTAGACACTATTTGGCTTGTTGATTCGTGTGATCTGGACTGTCATGTTAATTAGAAAGTTATTTCTGATGGAAGAAAAGAAGAAGAAATAAAGCTGCCGAGTGTGTAGACTTTCTGTTTGGAGAGAATGAAAATGTTCAGCAGCATGGAAGATTGGTTTCAAGTGGTCTATGTTGTCCATTTTTTTTTTTTTTTTTTCTTTTCCGATAAGTAAAATTTTGTATTAACCAAAAAAGGAATTACATTCTAGAATATTTACATTGAGTCACATCTTTTTAATTCTTTCCTTAAGGTCTAGAGGGAAATCACATGGTGATAAGAGAAGTTGTTCATTTGATGTTCCCCAATTTGCCAAAAAAATCTGCTGGTTGATTTGCTGCATGCCACATGATCTATGTGGTAATAAGAAAAGGCACTTAGGATGTATTTAATCTTCCGAACCACACACAGAACTCTCCGTGGGCAAGCACAAGATTCCTTCACAATTTCAACCTCTACTTTTGAATCCATTTGGACTATGATGGTATCAATATTTTTGTTACGTACCAGCAACAATCCTTGAAGTAGTGCATGCAATTCCAACGATAGCACATGATGAACAGTTGCCAAACCTGCATACCCAATAATGGTCTCACCGTTACTATCCCTTAGTAATCCTCCATATCCAGCCCCTGTTGGAGTTAAGGAGCCATCGCAAGACAACACCCATTCAGCTGAAGTAGGCTTCGGCCATATAAACAATGTCTTCTCACCTTCCGCATTCAGCTGTAGGTCCCAAATTTGAGTTAAATGCTTTTGGAGTACCGAGGATCCATGAAGAGTTTTCATCATCTTGGTCTTGGTCTTGATCTCAAAAGCAATATCCTCGACAATCTTCTGTTTGAAGCGACTAACATTGTTGAAGTGGCGTTGGTTCCGTTCCTTCCAAATGTGGTACAATGATCCAGTGAAAGCCAAGCTCGCTATTTCAAAACCCGTCTTGTGGCCTTTGTATGTCTTAAGGATCCACTGACATTCAGCTACAAAATTCCTTGCACATTTTCTGGTGGGATGTAGTTTTCTCAATATTGCCTCCCAAATATCCTTTGTAAATGGACAATCAAAGAATAGATGGTTCAATGTTTCCCTTCCATTTCAACACAAGTAACATTGAGAAGTGCTTAGTATCCTCATCTTGCACAATCGGCTCTGTGTTAAGACTCTTCTCTTCATCACCTTCCAAGCAAAGACACTGTGTTTGGGTATATTGTTTGTGCTCCATGCCACCTTGTGCCAGTCAACAGTAGTACCAACCTCCCTGATTAGTTGCCAAGCTGTCCTTGTGGTGAAGGTACCATTTGAGTTTTCTGTTCAAATCACTCTGTCTTGAGTGTTTGGGCTTAGTCTCTCCATAGAGTGCAGGGCAGACCACACTTCAATAAGTAGGTGAGGCCTAGCTGGACTAGTTCTCCACTTTCCATCAACAAGTATAGTACTGACCTTGCTTAGTCTATCTCTTCCTGCACCACGCCTTATTCTTTCACCATATGTTTTCACAAGCACGCCGTTCGGTGCCAATTATCAAGCCATAATCTGGTTCAGTTACCATCTCCAATCAGCGACACCACATTTGGTTCCATCTCCCTTCTGCTCTCAAGGAGGGTCCTTCATGCCCATGAACTGTCTTTTGACACTTTAATGGTCCATATAGATTCCTGTTGTCCATTTAATTGTTATGGAATGGAAGACTTTAGAGCTAGGACTGTACATTAGTGACACAAGGCCTTCATCTCTACTGCAGAAACTTGATAGCTTGTTAACACTAAAGCCGTAACAACTGTCTCACAACTGAAGGAATCATAGTCATAGAAGGAATCTTATTTCCAATTCCAAGTATTAGAAGACTCCCAATAAAGTTGTAATTAAGAATTCCCATGGCTTTATCTGACCTTTGCCTTCTCACATATACATGGTATGCATCGATTTCATAACTTCCATGGGTTTTGAACATGTTCAATTTTCTCAATTCACAATTTTTTTTTTCATTTGTTCCCAACAACTTGAGTCAATATTGCAGATATGTTAAGAAATGACTTATTGTATATTTGCTTCAGGGGCTATGTAAGCTACTTTACTCTGCTAGTGTCTCTATCCCAATCCCAGATAGAGGAGGGTTGCATCAGGTAAAAAGCCAAGAAAAGATAACACCCCATTCAAACCATTTAAACATGAATCTTGAAAAAGAGTGGAATGGAAGAACAAGATTCATGTAGTCAACCTCAATAGTTGGGATTTGTAAGGCACTTGTAGGGTAGACCCCAAGGGTTTTCTAGCAATGGCATTTGCACTACATGTAGCACACATGCAAAGGGGTGGGATCCACCATGGAATGGGTCAAACCTAGGAGATCACCTAGGCCAGTAACCAACTTGCTAGGATGACCCCGGTTCCTAATCATCTAGTATTGAACTTGTTTCTGGACCATTATTCAGTCTGGTTAAAAGAATGCGATAGACTGGGTTTTAAACACCTTCGTGAGACCCGTTGATGCTGGATCCCAACTGATATATATTCAATATAATCTTTCTATGAGTTTGATAGACCAGCCTTCATTAGAAGTATATTCTGTTTAATTTTGGTATGACTATGACAGCTCAGTCTTCATGCTCTCCTTTATGGGAACTTTGGTTTCCTTTTTGTTTTATCTGGCATTTTGTTGTATCTGAGTTGTTGGCTTCATTTTCAATCTTTTTAGGGGATACTTTCTCCGATATGGTTGGAAGTCCCTATTATATTGCACCTGAGGTGTTGCGCAAACAATATGGACCTGAAGCAGACGTATGGAGTGCTGGAGTTATCTTGTACATCTTATTAAGTGGTGTTCCACCTTTTTGGGCTGGTAGTGTTCTTAAATCTTGATAAATTCATGTCCAACAATATCTGTAGATGCAGTAGTAATTTTAAAGATACGATTCTTTTCTACCTCTACCATTTGTTTTCACTGGTGGTGTATTTTCATCTCTTATCTCCTACAGAAACTGAATCCGGGATCTTCAGACAAATTTTACTTGGGCAATTAGATTTTGATTCTGAGCCATGGCCCCACATTTCAGAGAGTGCCAAAGATCTTATACGGAAAATTCTTGATAGGAACCCAAAGAAGAGACTAACTGCTCATGAAGTTCTGTGTAAGTCATTTCAGCTTCTTCTTAATTATTATTATTATTATTAGAAATCAGATATTTTATTAAAGAAGGGACAGAAATCCCCAAAACGAAAGGTCCTTTTGATGCTTTCCCTGGCCACTGTGAATGCTTTATACAAGAACCCCTAAGAAACAAAGAGGAAAGCCCTTGAAGCTACTGAATATTATGCCAGGAAAATATGTTCAAATTTTGTTAGAGAAGCAATCTATGTCCTAAAATGGTTAAAACTCTTGAAGATCCTTTATAATTGTAAACAAATTTCTGTACCAGGTCACCCATGGATCGTAGATGACAGAGTTGCTCCAGATAAACCTCTTGATTCTGCTGTTTTATCACGCTTGAAGCAATTTTCTGCAATGAACAAGCTTAAGAAGATGGCTTTGCGTGTAAGTTTATATTAATATGTTAGTAAATCACTTCATCTCTCTGATGAATTTCTCTCTGGTTGATTATCAGACATGCGAAGAATCAAACTGTACCTGCATGTATTAGAATGTTTAGATGAGCCAACTATGCCTTCTGGAAAATCAACTTTTTTATTTGAAGCTTGGTATATAAAAGACAGATTAGACAGGATTTTGAATTGGAGTCTTGTGGTAAAGCCAAGGTGTGAGAATAAGAGAGAAGAAGGGAGGAAGAAGAAAAAGAAGAAGGAATAGGGGAGGAAACGTATGGAAAGATTAGGGTTGTCTCTCATACACTTTATTATATATATGAAGCCAAAAAGCAGAAATACCCTTATACATAAGGATAGAAATACCATTGGAAGATATACATGTTGTATTGTACCCTATACCCGATGTCTACGTCTACACTCCTCAAGCTGAGGAAGTAAACATCAGACAAACTCAGCTTGCCTACCAAAGAATGAAAGTAAGAACTACTAAATCCTTTAGTAAACAAGTCCGCAATGAGGGGTATGAATAGTGCTAGGGAGAAGTTTCTCCTTGATGAAATTGCTATCAACTTCAACATATTTGGTGCAATCACGCTTTACTGGATTCAGCATCAGTTAGGCTTCAACACGTAGCCTAACCTGTTTGGCAACAGTCCAATACCTGAAGTCCGCTTCAAATAACACAACACTCTAGGTAGCCCCTCAAGGTGTACAATAGTTGGTGCATGCCCAAACTGGCTTATGAGAGTCACCGTGTAAGCGTTATTTGGTCTGATAAGAGTAAGATAACTAAGTCTATGAACAATACGTTGATACCTTCTTGCATCAATTAGTCGTTCACCAAAATCAGCAGAGAAATGATGATTGGGACCAATTGATGTATCACAAGGTTTACAACCATCATACATTCATACCAATATTCTGTAAGAGATCCAGTGTATACTTTCTCTATGAAATAAAGGGTCCCTTCTTAGATCTTTTTTTTTTTTTTTTGAGAGATAAAAGGCAAAACTTTATTGAAAACCGAAGAAAAGAAACAATTGAAGAAAAACAAACAACAAACAAAACATCACCAAGATGGTGAGGGAACACAACCAAAAGAGACCACACCCAACACCCACAAAAAGAAGAATTACGACTCCTCATACTAAAAGCATTCCACTCCCCCTCCACAAAATCAGCTCTAATAGAGATCCAATAAAAAAGAGCCCTATAAATATGCAAAACCAAGTCTCTATGGTCCCTTCTCTTTTCCTCAAAGATCTTTAAATTTATTTCCTTTCAGATCCTCCAACAAATGGCCCCTAGAAGGAATGCGTAGATGGTCGTAGAGATCCCCTCCAACCCGAGATCAAAACACTAAAATGGTTAGGAAAAACCCAAGCAATACCAAGGCGAGAAAGAAAAAAACACTAGACCCTATGAGCTATGATACAATGCATAAAAATATGATCTAACGACTCGCCCCTCATACAAAAAATGCATCTATTAGCCAAATTCTATCATCTGCTCTGCAAATGGTTCAAAGTGAGGATTTTATTCAAGATTGCATTCCAAATAAAAAAGGAAACTTTTGAGGGAATGCACATGATCCAAATGCTTTTGTGAGGAAAACCCAAAGAACTATGATTGCTTAAGGCTAAATAAAGTGATTTAGTAGTAAACCGACCTTTTTTTTAGATACACCATTCCCAACCATCCCTTATGATAGGTTCTGGTCCCATGCTCTCCAATAGACTCAACAACCTACACAACTCTCCAATTTCCCAATCATTTAAATTCCTATGCAACTAAGGCATCCAAGTATTCCCCAAAGGCTCAAAATACTCTCTCACAACCACTCTCGAATCAATAGCCAAAGAGTATAAAGTCCTAAATGAGTCTTTAAGAGGGGTCTCACCAACCCAAGTATCCTCCCAAAAGTGAATCGCACAACCCGCGCCAAGCTTGAATCTAATAAATTTCCAAAAAACCTCCAACATCTTTTGGATCGATTTCCACATCCCACGGCTATGCCGTCCTATAGCTTTCTTCCCTTCCCACCCCGAAAGCTCACCAAATCTTACCACCACCACACTACGCCAAAGGCTTTTTCTTTCCATTCCAAATCTCCAGAACCATTTAGACAAAAGAGTCATATTATGCTCTCTAATTGATCTCAATCCCAATCTACCAAATGATATCTATGATGCTCTTCTGTATCATTCTACAAAAACTTACGAAAGCAAAATTCCAATATATTAGCCACCGACCGGAATTGTAAGGAGGGAAAGGTAATAATTGGGAATAAAAGCTAGAGTGTACTTCAACATAGTCAATCTACCCCCTTTAGAAAGCAAAGAAGCTTTCCAAGAATCAAGTCTCAAAGCGACCCTCTCAAGCACCAACTCCCAAGAAACTTTAGATTTAAAATTCGCCCCCAAAGGCAGCCCTAGGTAAGTCGATGGCAAACTCCCCATTTTACAGCTTAAGATCCAAGCCAAATTCTTAATGTTCAGGACCACCCCCACATGAAACATCTCACTCTTAGCCATATTGATCTTTAACCCCGAAACCGCTTTAAAGGAATAGAGAATACATCTTAAATGCCCAACTTGACTCTCATTTGCATCACAGAAAATCATAGTATCATCAACAAACTATAAATGAGACTCCCTACACGCCCTTTCTTCTACTAAGAAACCCGAAATATACCCAATCTCCACCTTCCTAATCATTTTACTAAGAACTTCCGAGACCATAATAAACGACAGAGGGGACAATGGATCACTTTGCCTTAAACCCCTCGAACTATGGAAAAAACCTTTAGGATAACCATTAATCAAGACAAAATACCTAACCAACCTCACACAATAAAAAATCCAACTTCTCCATTTGACCCCAAACCCCATTCTCTCTAACATATAATTTAAAAAATCCTAAATTAACATGATCATAAGCCTTCTCCAGATCCAATTTAGAAATCAACTCATTTTTACCCGAAACCCTCCTATCCTCGATACATTCATTGACAATAAGGACACTATCTAGAATTTGTCTCCTCACAATAAAAACACTTTAAGGTTGAGTAATGATCCCATTCAACACCAGCTTAAGCCTAGAAGACAAAGTTTTGGCAATGATCTTATAGACACTACTATGCAAACTAATGGGACATAAATCTTTCAATTTTTTTGCATCAATATTTTTAAGGATCAGCACAATGAACGAATTATTAAGATGCTCAATATGCTCATAAAACTCCTCCAAATTATAAAATTCCTCAAAAACTTTCATCAAATCACCTTTCACAGTATCCCAACTTCTCTTTAAAAAGGATATAGAAAACCCATCCGGACCCGGAGACTTATCCCCTTTCATAGACGACACCACCTTCCAAACCTCATCCTCTAAGAACCTTCTTTCTAGCATAGAATTCTCAGAGATAGAGATCTTATCTAAATTCATCCCATTAAGCAAAGGCCAATTCTCACACTCTTCCTTATACAACTTAACATAAAAATCTTCCACTTCATTACGAATTTTGGTTTTGATCCTAAGACCAAACCCCATCAATGAAAAGCCCAAAGATTCCATTATTGTTTCGGTGATGAGATGCCGTCTTATGAAAGAATTTCGTGTTCCGATCTCTGCTTCCAGAACACCTTCTCTTTAAGAGCCAACAACAAAAATTCCTTTTTCAACCTCTCCCTCTCGCCTCTCTCCCCATCCAACAGATCCCGATCCTCTTCAACCAAATCCAACTCACCAATTCTCTTACTACAAATATCTTTCTTTAATTTGAAAGAGTCCCTCGAATTCTTATTCCAATCTTTTAAAAGGAATTTTAATGCTTTCAATTTAAGCACAAAAATCTTGCTCAGATTCCCCAGATATTGCACCCTACTCCATTCATTCTCCACCACCTCCATAAAATCCGGCTCCAGGAACCACATCTCTTCAAATCTAAAGGGAAACACCCCCCCGCGGCCATTCTCTTGCCCTTTAACAAAATCGGGATATGATCCGAAGTAATACGGGGTAATCCAATTTGAAGGCGATCAGGAAATAAGTCCTCCCAACCCACACAGAATAAGAAATGGTCTAATATGCTCCAGGAGGCTGGGGATTGAAAATTAGACCAAGTAAATTTGGCAGCTTTCAAGGGGCCATCAATTAGCTGCCATCTATCAATGAAGTCCCCAAATTTTTGCATCCTATTATCCTTACTACACCCCCATTTTTGCTCCTTAGGAAACCTAACCAAGTTGAAGTCACCCCCAAGACACCAAGGAAACTCCCAACGACTATTTATATTATCCAGCTCAGACAGAAAATCATCAATCTCACCACTTTGAGAAGGGCCATACACTCACAAACACCCACTCAGTAGAGTGAGAGATCAACCGACACCAACTTGAAACCGAAAAAGCACCAAGTTCATGCTCAATCATCTCAATCCTGTCCTTATCCCATACCAATAAGATACCCCTTGTTCCCCCCTAGGAAGGCAGAGCCAACCACCCACAAGGCCTAGACCCCCAAATCTCCTTAACCAGCCAATCCTCCATCACTTGAATTTTAATCTCCTAGAAATACACAATGTCAGGAAGAGAACTAACAATACCTTTGTTAACTGAAATTCTCTTATCCTTATTTCCAAGCCCTCTAACATTCCAAGAAATAAGCTTTAGATCCATCAAACACAAAGGACAATACCCTTACCTTTATTGGACCCTTCTACGTTCCTAGTTCCCTCCCTCCTATCATAGTTCACGCTACTCTCTAGTTTGTTAAGTTCACTTCTTAATCTCTTTTCCCACACATCCTCAATTGGGTCCTCCCCCTTAACCTCTTTGGAATTCTTTTCAATCCGTCTAAATAACTCTACCATTTCTTCTTCAAAACCCTCAAAAGATAACCCTAAAAAAGGGCCAAAATGTTTAAGTTTATTCATCACCCAAGCAGACAAGGCTTCCTCATTCCTCTCCATAACACTTCTAATCAATGGACAACACTCCTTTTCTCCAATATTATCAGGGGTACCTTGTATGAGATTCGGGAATTAGTCATGGCTCTTTCTGTTTCTCTTTCACATGTTCTTAGATGTCAAAATGTCATGGCGGATTGTTTGGCCAATAAGAGGGTTAATTCTCAGGCTTTAGTATGTGATAATTCTATTCCAGAGGATTGCTAGCGGGGGTTTCCTCCCCCCCTTTTTTTGTTGTATATTTTTCTTTTCCTTTTTCAATAAAGTTGTCTTTTATAAATAAAAAAAAGGCCAGTCTTGATAGGCAACAAGAGACGAAAGAACTCTAATGAAACTCATTTTTTCCAGTGAAGCAAATGTTTCTTAATAGTCTATGTTATAGCTTTGAGTATAACCTTTGACGACCAAACGTGTTTGTACCATTCATGATGTCGAATAGTGATGTGGACAACATTATGCGACTTATGTATGTGCCACCACACAAGAGAACAAGGTTCAAGTCTTTTGTTATGTATGAGTTGTTTTAATTATTTAAGTGGTGGGTTAATTTTATAATAAGGTTAATAGTGCTATTGTTAGTTTAGTTTTTTGAATTTTTAGTTGTAATCCCATTTTTCATTTTGGAACCAATTTTTCTATGACCAAAATTTGAGCATTTGGCTAGATTTTGGTGTTTTTAGATAGGTTATTCAATTATCTTTCTAATGAGACCAAGATTTGGTAAATCTGAGGTGATTTTGGAAAATTATGACCAAATTACTAAGGTTGGTCACTAAAAACGGGAATAGTATTTTTTAGAAAGTCTTAAGGTTTGAGTAGTTTTAAATTTTAGGAACGATTTTTTTTTTTTTTTAGAAAACTTGGCTAGCAAGTTTAGGATTTTAGGAAGTTTCTAATTTTGGCAAGTTTCCAATTTCTTACGGTTGTAAGCCTATTTAAAGGCAACCCCTCCCCCATAATTTGATAGTGAAGAATATACAAGTTTTTGAAGATTTGTGTGTTCCCAAAGTGTGGTTGTAGCCATGTTCTCCTTCTCCAAGGGTTGATGCCACTCATGACTCCCCTCTCTCTTCTTTTTTCATAGGTGTAGTCGCAAGCTCCCTCTTTCCTTCAAGGTATATCTCTATTCCTTTTCTTTTATCTCTTAGTTTCGTTTTAAGTTTCTCATTCTTTCTATACTACTCTCTTCTCATTCTTTCTGTCATTCTTCTTCTTCTCTTGAAACCTCCATTAAAGAACCTTTATTTTTTTATGAAATTCTTTGATTTGACCCATCAAATCTCATCGGAATTTCATAAAATTTTAACTGTAGAATCCTATCACACGTCAAAAACGACCATAAAATTTTCAGAAT
>JAOXJP010233342.1:0-10331 GCA_025762735.1 Platanus orientalis | reverse complement strand
CCCCCCCCCGGCGCGTGGTGCGCTGCATGTGGGGAGGTCCAATAAACCCATTAAAAGAAGTTTTTCAAACATGTTTGGCTAAAAATTGGGCAGGGCTGACCTGAAGCCCGATTATTTGACTGGTTGGATATACAAAATTTTGGGTTGGGCTGATCCTGGGTCCAGTTGTTAAGCCCAAAGTTATATTTGGGCAGGGCTTGGACAGACTTAATTGCAGCCCGATACCCAGCCTGGCCCGGCCTGAAATAGTTAACTCACAGGATGGCCTGGCCCAGCCCAAAGAAAGTAACAATATAGGCCAGCTCAAAAATAATTAAACACCCACCATTATCTATTTTTTTAAGGCTTGGATTTTATATGCCGACCCCTAACCTGCGCCATGTCCGCCGATGGTCAAGCGGGTGTAAACATCAGAGCCAAAAGTGATTTTCACTTTTTGGGGGAGTGTGTAAAACACTTCTGGCACCGATTTTTTTATTCAACCACCTACATGAATGAAACCTAAACTTAGTTCCCACTAAAAAGAGAAACAAGCTCGGTCCATGTGATATGTTATATGTATTTAGACTAGGAGCAAATATTGACCCAAAATCAGCCCAAAATTGAATGTGGAATGTTTAGTTTGGGCAGCCTGAAGCCTGTTATTTTACAATGGGCTGATTTGGAGCAGACTGTTTCGAGCCTGGGCCAGATCAGGCACATATTTAATGTTTTGGGTTGGGTTCGGACTGACTTCAGCCTGGCCCAGCCCGGCCCGATTGACAGCCCTACTGTCAAGGTCCCCATCAAGAATGAATATATGGACTTCCAATATGCTGCTATAACACCCAAGATGCTCAACGGGAAAGGAGTAAAGCAATATGTCTCTAAACTAATAAACCCAAGCCAAACAACCATCTAATGTAATTTCTACACTCTCTAGATTATACAACCTTTTAAACTTGGACAAAGTTCTTCGTATTGTGATCCCAATGGAAGAGAGAAACCAACTTATAGTTTGGACAAAGTATGAAATTTACAAATAGCATGTTTAGTATTTGACAACTCACTTGTAATAATAACATCTCAATGCCCCAGTTCTAGATTAGTTAGAATAGTCTAGGCGCATGTTCCATCCATAAATAGAACAAACGTTGATATGAAAATTGAATTTTAAGGAGAAAACATGAGGATTGGTACTCACCCACTTATATATAGAGCCCATGGAAAATCTCGCATTTATGTTAGCCATTTGATTGGTGAGCAATCAAACAAATAGGCTGCGAGTCAGGTTGGGATGGGCCAGGCTAAAAGCGAGAGATCAGCCCAATTATTGCAGCCTACTCAGCCAGTGCCTCAACTCGGCCCAATATAAAAAAGTAGGCTTTAGGCTCAGTTTGAGCTGGCCTCAACCTAATAGCTCGTGGATTGAATTCGGGCTGAGTTTGAGCTAGCCCAAATATGATAGCCAATGGTCGAGTTCAGACTGAGTGACACATGAGTTTTTGCTGAGTTTGAGCCAAGTTTGGATCTATTCCTAACCAAATTAATCTGAGTTTGGACCGAGTTTTAACCGAGTATAATATGAGTTCCGAGGTTGGGCTATATTTATTGTAATTCAGGCTGGGCTAGAATGGGCTTCATGCTAGACTAAGGCCTGATTGAATTCGGCTCTTGCCTTACTTTGGGCTTGGAAGCTGGGCCGAAACTCAGCCCAAACTGAAATTAACCTAAACTAACCCACTCAAATATTGAGCTGAACAGATGGAGCTTTAAGCCATCCCTACCTAATCTGTAGCCTTACCACTAAATGAGTTTTGAACTTGTACATAAAAGTGGTAACTATAACACCAGATTTCGTTGTTCTCAATAGACTTCTTAATTATTGTTCATACAGGAGCTGGTTTATTATTTTGTGCGGGGGCTTTTACTCTTAATCTCCCTCAAGAGGCTTGTTAATTATTGTTGTTTAGCACAATAAAACTCTAATTTTTTATTTGTTACACGACTTGTAAAGAAGCAAAAAAAAATGCATACAAATTGAAGCTTTATTGATATCTTGAATTAAAACATGCAAAAAAAATTTCTTTTTCTTCTCTCTCTTACAATTCTTTTCAACTTATTTAGCTGCAACTGTAGCTTCGAATCCTTGAGTTTGTGTCTTCTCCATTGGAATACGTAGAGATATGATAGACGTGTCTT
This sequence comes from Platanus orientalis, assembly GCA_025762735.1. NCBI lineage: Eukaryota > Viridiplantae > Streptophyta > Magnoliopsida > Proteales > Platanaceae > Platanus > Platanus orientalis. The sequence goes on along the minus strand of JAOXJP010233342.1, from coordinate 8,150 downwards.
CTTCCTTAGAACAGAGTAGCATGAACTTGAAGTAGCTGATGAAAGAGAAAAAGTTGATCGTAGGTGAGAGAGAACTTGAAAATCCTTTCTTGGATGTGTGAGTCAAAGAATAATGTAAAAAAAGCTTGTTTAATGTGTGAATAGCCTGGTATTTATAAAATGAATAGCGACTCAGACTCCCCCTAGGATTCTAAGTTGCTACACTTTTTTAGCCTTGTTTACCACATGCATCTCCTTATTTGTTAGGAGCCTTGCTGATGTGGCAACTCATTATTGGTGTTTTAAAGTCTTTATGCATATAGAGGATCCTTAACCATGTAGAAATCTAGTTGTTCTTATCTAATCCCTTGATTTATGGGATTTGCTGAGATAGAGGAGTCGTATTGCAGTAGGATTCTTTTTTAGTGTGGGATTCTCTTCTTTCCATATTATGTATGAATTGAAGGGACTAGTGTGAATGAGACTCTTTCTATTAGGTTCATGAGTGGTTTAGGAGTCTAAAACAGCTTTGGTCTCGATTTTTCGGGATGTGTATCATAAAATATAAAACATTGTGATTTTGGCCTTCGTTCATCAAGATGCACTATTCAACATTGCAGTGCACTATCCATAGTAAGCCATCTTCTATCACAATGTACCCTTCATCGCGAACCATCACAGTGCATTAGTCCTTCGCAAATAACATTCCCTCATGAAGGATGCCTTGTTTCTCTTATTGCGATGTACTATTCATCCATCACAGTGATGGTAAATTTATATTTTAAAATTTTTTCAATGCCAATTAACAAACTAGAATTTTACTTTAGAAGTTAATGTTTTTCCTTGTACGTGGAACCTGAATAGATGGTGAGCAATCCTTGTAGAAGAAACGACTGCCGGTAAAACTACTTTTTTTGGTCTATACCAATGGTCACAAATAACAGGTATAACATATCTATTTTAGTGGTTATGTTGATTGTTGCTAGAGAAACCATTGGAATAGCTTGGTTTTTCTAGAAGTGATGGCTTTTGGAGAGCTAATACAAAATTTTGCAACAACCTATATGGGTTCTTGCGTAGAGACAAGAATGTGTTGGGAGTTGATCAAGAAGTTTCTTTTTGAGAGGCTTTAGGGAAAAGTGTGTAAAAAGGTTATATGAGAAGGTCTTCAATGATTCTTTGGGATTTTTCTTCTAGCTTTGAAGATAATATATGGTTGATAAAAAAAAAAGTTGTAGTTCTTAGTGTTTTTCAAGTGGTAGAATTTGGTTTTTTTCCATCCCGTAGATGTAGGCATCTTGGTTGAACCATGTAAATCTAATATTGAGAAGCCAATCCTTAGGGTGATCAACTCCATTATTTTCGACATTGCTTCTTGGTTAAAGGCCTCATTGAATTCAAAGGAACCTCTACTGGTAACATCCAAAGGGATTGGTTTTCTAGTTTGTTCTTGTAACTTAGGCCTCATCTCTCGATGAGGCTTGTATTTCCTTTTTTTTGCTTTTGGTTTTTTTTTAGTAAAATTTTATTCATCAAAAAGATTTCTTTAACCGTGTTTGGAACTCTCCAGATTCTGTGCACTCAAAATCTGTGCACAATTCATGTTCAGAGGCATGTGATCACTCACATCAGCATTGAAAAGTGATAAACACACACCCCAAAAAATGCAAAGCACTTTTCAGTGCTGAAATGAGTGTTCTCTGCCCCCGACATGCATTATGCACAGATTCTGTGCTCACAGAAGCCAAGCCGTGTTGGAAGCCACTAGTAATGAAATCATTTCATTTTAAATTCCTAAGGCATTTGAAGCCAAAATGTGATGGATGACAATGAATGAATTTAGATTCATATTGATTTGTTAATGGGTTGATTTTTATTTATCACCAAAATATGAATGATAACATATATCATTTCATTTTATAAAAAGAAAACCTAAGATAACTTAGTTTCTAATTTTAGTTAACAAGTCAGTATAAATCTAAAAGAGTTCATTTTGAACCATCACTTAATGGCTACAAATGCTTTGGGAATTTGAAATGAATGATGACATTATAGGTGATTGTCAAACATGTCCTATGTAATTATTATTCATCGAATAGTTCAAGTTCAGTATGAGACCTAAATCCCACCACATGTTATAACAAGGTTGTTTTCGCTTTGTCAACAATTGGTATCAAGGCTTCTAATTCATGTTTAAAAGAAAAAAAGAAAAAAAGAAATAGAGAATAAAGATTTATTTTGTAGTTAAGGTGTTTGATTTTTATTAAAAGAATATCCTAAACATGGATATAATATTTTACGTTTGTTTCTGAGTTTTTTCTGACTTTTGAAGGAATCTTTTTGGTTGCCAAATTGAATTATACTTGAACTAATCTAATACCAAATGTTTGCTGTAAGAAACAATGCTAATGATGCACCCCCATTTCATGTATATATGCACCCCGTTCACATAATTCAATCGCCATCTAATAGGTCAAATGATTTCAAAAAGACCTCAAAGGTGCAACTACCTCTAAATCTTTTATCAAGAGTTGTTAGATTTGAATGGAGAGATATGACCAGTACCAATGAACATATGATATGACACCAAGCAAAGGATGTCTTAATAACTACATATGGATTAGAGGGTGTCATAATAACTACACAGTGAATAAATGTTTATTTATTTATTTTGACTAGTATAGACATAACCTTCCAAGTAACATCAGATGGTGGAAACATCTTTTTATAGCTCCCTCAACCACAATCGAGGGGGACTAGAGGACCATGTCTTAGCCATTGAAGTGTGGAATCCATTGATAAGAACCTAGTGTTGATTAAGCACAAAAAGATAAATGAAAAAAAAAAAAAAGAGATGAGAGGAAACCTACTTTGAGGGTGAGGGATCTCTACCAAGAGGTAATGTTCTATTTAATTTGATTAATTATATATATTCTCTAAGTCATACGACATCTACATATTTATTAGAACAACAATTGACCTAATTTCCTTATTAGTTCTCACCTCAACAATTATTCATTCCCATAATAACCTAATTAAATAATATTTAATAGCAATTAAATCCTATTTTAATAAACAATACTTTCCTAAACTACCAAATATCCCTTAATAGAAATTATTTAAATATAAACCCTAGGTTTTCTTGGATTTATATCATTCTCCCATCCATATTATCAACCTTGTCCTCAACGTGAACCGACAATGAATAGTATCCTCAATTTTCATATTTGTCTAAGGTTATAATTTGCTTATTTGACAGTTCCTTCATCGATTCAATAAGAAATAATTGTTTTTGTTTGCAACGATAACCATTTTTTTTTCCATTTTTCATCACAATGCCAATCCACTTGTCGATTTTTCATTAAATTCTTCGATGGATAGGTTTTTACTTGTTGCATTACTATTTGATGATCATATTTAGTAAGGTGTTCCTCTTGAAATCGAGTGAATAATATTGTTTGTGTCATTGTATGAGGGTTGTAGGCCTTGACATCATGTCAAATTTTTGGAGAAGTCCTATGAATGTTCTTACAAGTTGATGCTCTGTCCAATCATGAGCCCAATTTGAAAAATGTTCAAAACGACATTGATATTTCAATGATGTTTGTCTGATTATGGCAAGTTCACTATAAACATCATTATACCACGTAGGATGGAAACATGTAATTAAGTATTTAACAAACTCTATTCAAGTTGGGGAAAAACTCCCACACTTAACTCCCAACTTTTTCTAACATTTTCTCTCTTTAATCTATTAAGGCTAAATGACCTAAATAAAGTGTTTTTAAGGTTATAACTTGTCCATGACGAGATCCCACATATGTTACACTAACTTGTACTAGAAAGTGTATTATGAAATTGCATTGCAATTTTGGATTACACATCCAATTCAAAAAGAGGCTAAAATGACAATTATTCACATGCTAGAAATGAGACTAGTTTGAGGTTAATTTGGTCTTTTCACAAAAAAAAAATTGAAAACTACCTTTTTTATTTTCATTTTAGGGCTTTCATTTTCACGACACCCTTTTTCAACCAGTCTAGCTTGATCCCATTTGAGATCGTTGTGTGTTATTCAGGTCAGCTTAGTCTATTCTTCTTCTCTCTTTCCTTTTTTTATTTTTTTTTTTACCTCTGGTGGAGCCATTGTCTTCTTACTCTTTATAGTAAAACCTTATGATGAAATTTTTGGTGGTCGTATTCAAATTGAGATTGTTAAATTTGTCTTCTTCCTTTGCTTCCGTTTCGTGTTTCATGGCAACTAAGATTTAGGTTTTTTAATCGGTCTTCTTTGTTTTAGTCTATTTATTTGATTCTTTTTTGTTCTCTGTCTGATTGCAAGTTGCAAAGTTGATAAATTTTCAACTCTGTATTGTTCTTCTTCTCGATCTAATTGCAGGTTGTGATGTTGATAGATTTTCTATTCCTTATCATTCTTCTTATCTTAAACAGAATTTTTATTCTGATTATTTGTTCTAGGATCAGCTTCTTAGTTCAGTGAATAATCTAGAGAATATATTAGAAAATTTTTTACAATATATTCTCTAAATTGGTGAGTGCCTCCACAATGTTGGGTTCTAAATGAATTATCTTACCAAAAAAAAAAAAAAAACAAATTAGCACAATCAAATCTTAACATTTTCAAATTGCAATCTTATGATCTGTGACTGAGATTGCAATTGCAAAATCATTAGATTGCATGTCACTGAAGAATAATTGAGGGTGCTTTAGTAATTACACTCGTTGTCTATTTACAAAAATAGCCACTCAAGGATTTTCTCATGATTTGAAGTGGAGGGATTTCCCTACAGCGTACGCAGTACTCACGAGTCTCACAGCCAATGCCCGTGATTTTAGGGCTTGCGTGGAAAACAATGACGTAAATTTCCAACTGGGTGTGCGTAGTCGGGGGCGCGTTGTGCGAGTCCGTCTCAGAGGATTTCAGGCCGGAAAACACATACGAGTCGGGCTGATATCCTACGAGTCACCCGACTCACACCACTGAGTCAATGACTCAGCAGATTAACCCTAAAACAAGAAACCAAATGAGACGAAGAGTAAAGGACGAAACTGTCATTAACATTATTATTCTTCCTGAAATTTGTACATACCAAAACAGAACGACGGGAAGGGGGAGAGTTACCGAGAATGAGAGAGAGAGAGAGAGAGAGAGAGAGAGAGGCTTTGAATCTCCTAATCTGAACACAAAACACTCAACACATTTGTTTACTCAGATTTCTTGAGCTCCTGGAACTCCACCACTTGCTCCGGATGCCCTGCAACGACGAAATTTAAGATCCCTTCCCCTGTTTTCTCACAGGAAGCTTCCGCTGCCGCCAGCGGAGAAACTTGGCAAAAGAAAAAGACTGCAACCAGAAACAGGGCCGTCGAAAAGAAAAGCGGCCAAAAGTAGGCGAGAACGTTGAGAAAACTCGGCGAGAGAAGCAAGAGGGAGAGCAGTACAAGTGAAATACCGAAGACGATGTGATATTTGTACTTCTGAAGCTTTTCTGGGATCGCCATGGCTGAAAGACGGAAGCGAAATCCCGATCGATCTAGTTTTTTTTAAGGGCTTTCTAGGGAGGGAGAGTGAGAATTATTAGTGGAGGCAACCTTCTCTGATAAGATTCTCTCTAATCGAAATTGCTGTACGCGGATTTCAGAAACTGTAAATTTTTTTTTTATTTTAACTTTACATATTGTGCCTGTTTCCCAAACTGCCCACGGTTTCCTTCTTGTCTTTTCTTTTGTTTTGATGTGCTTTTACAGGAATAACCTTTTATCCGAGTGGAATGTCAGAATTACCCCCTATGAAATAGTTGTTTGTTTGGATATAACGTAGCTTTTGGTCTCCGAGCCTTCTACTTTACGTGACCATGATTTGACATACCAGTCAAAAAGATAATTGGGGGTGTTTGGTAACGAGTAGCAGGTTTTTCCTCATGGGACCTGCTGGAAACCAACTTTCCCGTTGGGTCCAAGAAGTAGAACCCATCTAGTTTGAGTCTGGAATCCAAACAAGAGACCATTTACACTTTGACATACCAGTCATAGTGGGTGTGATTTGATTGAAGTTTGAAATTCGAATACCGAATGTGTAAAAGGTGAGGGTGGATTGTATCCACTGTTCCAATTAACGCTCCTTTCCGTCCCTTTTTTTTTTTTGTTTTTTTTGTTTTTTTGTTTCTTTGTTTTTTTATTAGGGGGAGGGGGCATATCACATGTCAGTGCTGATCTGCTCAACCCTAACGGGCTGCAGAGAGGACTGTTAGATAAGAGGGGCAGATACAATCCACCTTCGTAAAAGGCTGGTTTGGATTTTATACGCCGACCCTATCCTCCCCTAACCTCTGCCTATGGTCAAATGAATTTAAACATTAGCGCCGAAAGTGATTTACACTTTTTGAGGGCATGTGTAAATCACTTTGATGTTGATGTGGCCATCCCTTGATGTAGGTAAAGGTTAGCATTGGCGTAGAAAGTCCTCTTCAGTAAAAGGTCACCCACATTTGTGGATGTGATACGTCCATTTGTCTAAGTCCTTTTGATCACGTGCTACCTATGAGAATGATGCTTGCAATGCCTTCTCCTCCCAATGCCGATCCTTCGCTTTTTTAAACCCTAAGCTAGGGTGCACCAGAGCATACATCTCTTTTGTATAGACCATGGCCATTAAAGTGTTCATTGTGGACAAACAAGAGAGTGAGTAAGGGAACTGTTGACGTAAAGTAGGGTTTGAGACAAATAAACATGTGCACACTAGAAAATCAAAGCTTTTCATTGGAGATTCTCAAGCAAAAGTGAATGGGGCTCAACAATGACGATAAATTTCTTGGGGTGTGTTTGATCGCTTAGAAATGAATCAAACTTTTTCAAGATATACGCATGACTTTCTTAATAAAATTGTCTGAGAATTGTTTGTTTGCCATTGGAAACGGTCCATAGTATATGTGTTTTTCTCCATAATAGACACTTTCCTCTAGTTTTTGACAATTAAATTTTCATTGTTGAAAATTTTTTCTCAACATTTTCAAATCGCAATCTTATGATCTGTGATGGAAAGTGGGTTTGGAATTCGGAAAGGCACATTTCTAATTTTTTCTTCTTAATTTGCTAAAAAAATAAAAACCGATTGGTAGTAGTAGAAACGGATTCGTAAAAAACCAATCAATTTTCATCAATTTTGTCCTGTTTTGTCAGTTTTATGAGATTTTTTGGACATTACAGTTTTGAGCTTTTACAAAATCATTTAAGGTGCTGTTTCAGGTTCAACCAGGTCAGACCATCGGATCCAGTCCGATTTTCAAAACTATGGTTCTACTTTCTTTCATGTTACCTTTTTGTTTTGGCTTTTAGATTCTAGATGCTCTACAATAAGTTAAAGTACATTAACGTGAAACTATTTCAAAAACATGACATGTATACAAATAATTAAAATGTTAATGCACTTTTAACTACAGGCAGAGGAACCTCTTTCAGCTTTCTATCTTCTTCCATGCGATCAAACCTGCCCTAGATTCCGTTAATAGCTTCCTGAATAAATCCTAGGGCCCATTCAAAACCTACAATCTGTTACCCAAAAAAAATTTCAAAACCTACAATCAAACATCCTCCAAGTCAAAAGCCGCATGATGACGGTACCCAATAGTCAACTTGATTGAAGTCATCAAGAAAGCTTACGGGACACGGACCGATAACAGGGGTGAAGGGTATAATGGTCATGATAACAAAATTAAGGTAACTTTCCTTATATAACCTTTATCCTCTCTTCTGATTTGTCGTTTACCTGTTCGGCTTTAGAAAGGAGGGGGACACAACATGACATGTGGTTAGTAAACCAAGGCTGAAAGGCAAGGATTTTGAATTAGTGGATTATCAGCTGTACCAAAATTTTAACAAAAATAAATACAAATTGACAAGACACCCATTTTAAAAAACAAAATAAACCATTTTAGAAGACAAAAGTAGTTTTGTTGATCAGATCGGGCTAGGCCTGGCTAAGGTTAACTTAAGCTACCTCTGATTTGGTGCAAACCCTAAAGTGAATCTCAGGTAGGACTGACATTAGGGGCCAACACATCAACCCCAAAAAAGTGAATTACACTTTTTAGGGGATTTTTTCACTTTTTAGCATTGATGTGTTGGCCCCTGATGTCAGTGCTATCTTAGGC
>JAOXJP010233341.1:0-10331 GCA_025762735.1 Platanus orientalis | reverse complement strand
ACTTGACGCCACCCTCCTCCTTTATCCGGGCTTGGGACCGGCAATGTCTGAAGATACAAACATTGGCGGAGTTTCTTGAAATTAAAGAATGCGAGAAAAAAAATTTTTTAAAGATATTCAATAAACCAACTCTTTAAAGAAATTAATCAAGATTCAAAGAAATTAATAAATAAAAAAAAAAGGATTAGGTTATCAAAGGGAAGCAAGAAATCTAATAAAATTAAAAAGAAATCAAGAAAAGAATGCAAAAGATTAAAATGGGCTGAAATTTCAAAAAAGTTGGGTTTAGGGTTTAAGAAATGTGGGTTTTCAAGAAAACCTAGAAATTAATGTTGGAAATTGGAGATTCTTGTATGGATGGATGTGTTAGGGAATGGGATGAATAAACTTAGAAGGAATTAGGTTTATATGAAGATTTGAAGAAATATTTAGAAAAAAGAGTGTTGGCTGGAAATTTTACAGAATTCAAAAAACTAGTAAAAGAGGCAAGAAAAAAGGGGGAAAATGGAAAAGATGATGAGTGATGTGTAGGAATAAAAAGAATGTAAAAGAAGATGATTTAAAGATTAAAAAAATAGATTTTTTTGTAGAGATTTTAAAGAAAAGAAATGAGATGGAGAAGAAGATATAAGATTAGAGAAGAGAATAAGGAGATAAAGATGAAGTTAAAAGAGGGAAATGACTCACCTTGTGTGAGAGATTTTGGAAGAAGACAAGCCCCACCTTGAGCAAAACCAAACTTCAATTTATTAATTCTCAAAACGGATCGTACAGTGAGGCTTTAGAGCTTATTTAAAATATTTATAAAAAAAAAAACGAAATTAAACCCCATTAAACCTAAATGTTCCTCCCTTGTACGATCAACCCAAAAAAAAACCTAAAAAAAAATCTCATAAATTCTGAAAAATCTAAAAATAGTCCTAAACTTCTTCTAAATTAATTCCAACTCCCTACCAACTTTCTAACTTTGTTCTAATAGCCTTATTATATAAGAAAATTACCAAACTACCATTCAAAATAGAAAATTACTAAAAGAAACTTGTGCACAACACTTAGATCTTCCTCTTTAGCTTCTTGCTCTTGGTCTTGGGCTTCTACATTGGTTGGAGCTTCTGAAGCCATGATAGTTCCACCGCATCACCTTGATAGTTTTTATGTCAAACTTCTGCTCATTTTGGTCGGCACAAATGAATTACTTATATGGTTCAAAAAATGCAAGATCAATTGAAGTTGACTTTTCTGCACCTACACGTTCTATAAATTGTACCGACTTTGAATTTGTATCTTAATGCCTCCGATGGCTCCAACAAAGACTATGAACTTCAAGTGAAATAATGAAATTGATTCCTTTGCTGGTTGCCTCCTTGTAGGCTAATTTAACTATAAAAAATTAAAAATTAAAAAAAAAACACAATTTTTTTGTTGGAAAGACAAGGTTTAACTATGTAGTTTTCTCTCCAAAGCCTCCTACAAGTTTAACTAAGAGTTTAGGAAGCTCTCACACGACCTTGGCAAGGATTTTCCTATAGAAACATGCCCAAGGTCAAAGACCAAGACAAGTTTAACTCACACGCTCAATGGCTCACAAAATTGGCTTGTTTTTTACAAGGATTTGACTATGAATTCAAACTTTCAAGATGCTTCAAGATGTGCAAAACAATAGGGTTCAATCCCTTATTTATAGAGTGGAAAACCCACTTTTGGAAGGCTCTAACGTCTCTTTTCTAACGGTAAAAAACACTAGCCATTTGGAAAAGATTTCCATTTTTTTTTTTTCAATTTCTGCGATTTAGGATCGATCTTGGGTTTTTCTGAGCAAAAACCAGATTTTTTGCCTTTTATGATCAATCCTGGAAATCCTGGGATCGATCCTGGGATCTAGCTTGGGTTATCATGATCTATCCTGGGTCAATCCTAACTTTAGAATTTGCTCTTCTAACACCCAAAAGTCCTCAATTTTGGTATATACTTATATTTTAACTATTTTAACATATTAGTAGACCAATTTTAGTCCTCCCATGATCTAACCATTGTGAAGCCTTTTCGAGGTTTGGGCAACTCATTTCTAAGCCATTCTAGGTCCACCTCCAATCAAGTTTACACCCAAACACCCACTTACCAACCTTTATCTTTTGAGTTTACCTTTAGATTTCATTGTTGACTTCTTGAGGTGACTTTGTAGACATTTTGAATTCTTCAATGAGGCTTGTCTCTTGATACTTGTGGTCTTCCGGGCTTCTTGACTTGAAGCTTCTTCCTCTTTGACTTGGACTTACATAATTTATAAATTTACAAATACAACCCTTGTAAGACCAAGTACATGATCACAACATACATGTACTTACACAAGTTTTGGAATAGATTGATAATACATAATTTATATCTAACAAAGGCTTCTCCACGGTCCAACCATGGGGTAGGATAGAATATAGTCCAATTTTAGCTTAAAACCCAAAACAAAGCAAAAGCTTTTAATTCAATAATCACTTCTCTCTATTCCACACATATGGGCTTGGCCCCTTTTTAAAGATTACACCATATGATATTTAGAAATAAACAACCCCTTTTAACCCTATTAGAAACTTCTAGCGTCCCTACAACCAAACCTACTTATTATGTAAATTTGTGTCTCAAGTTGTTGGTGATTAGTGTTGTAGGTTAGCTAGGGTTTTTAGTTGGGAAGAAGATGGAGAAGAAGAAACTTTCTCCCCCCACATTATGTGGTTAATTTCAATTGTCTTTTGGATTTTAAGCATGATTCATGTTGCTTTATCTATTAAATAATCGATAAAATTATTACTGTGTAGATCTATCATTTATCTATCTTCTTCAATATGTCAGTTATTGCTTAGAAGTAGTTTATCTACCCAGAAGAAATTTTAAATGCCTAATATCTAATCACACTTCAATGGATCTTAGGTGCTTCTAACTACATGTAAGGTGATGGCTCCATTCACCCCATTCTTTACTGAAGTTCTTTATCAAAATATGCACAAGGTTTGTAATGGATCGGAGGAAAGTATCCACTATTGCAGTTACCCTGAAACAGGAGGAAAGGTATTGTTGGTTTGCACTTTAGTCATAATAATTTCAATCTATTAAACTGAACTACAGAGATTATGAGCTACAGAGTGCATTGGAATTATATCTTAAACTTACTGTCTTAGAGAGAGGAACGCATAGAACAAAGTGTCACAAGAATGATGACAGTCATTGATCTTGCACGCAACATTCGAGAGCGTCACAGCAAGCCTCTAAAAACACCACTTCAGTGAGCTAGTTTCTTATTTCTCCATGGTCTATTCTATAATTCATAGGCTTACTCATTATTTATTTATTTATTCTTTCTTCTTTCTTCTTTCTGTTCCTTAAGTTCTTGCCCCCTCCTTTCTGAGCAATTGCAGGGAGATGGTTGTGGTTCATCCTGACACAGGCTTCCTTGAAGACATTGCCGGTAAACTGAAAGAGGTCTGTGAGAAATATTATAAAAATTCACTATATATATAAACATACATACATCATGTGTGATCTATATCGACCTTATTGAAATAACACCAAGTTGAATTTGGGTGCTACTGTTATTAAATGGTGTTTAATCTTTACAATCTAGTTTGATCAACTATTTGTTGCTACGTGCATTGGTTACACTGTTTTTTCGATCTCTTTGAATGGAATTATATTATCTTAACATGCATAGCCATGGATTCTTTGGTTGAACTAGTCTGTAGACTCCTGAACTGGGCATTATTTGATATTGAACTTGAACGAACCAAACCAATTCTTGGCTTCCAATATTTTCCAACAGTTCCCTCTATTTAATTTTTATTTTTTTCATTGTAAACATTATATTTTCTTTCCTTTTCTTTTTCTTTTCCCATTAATTTCATTTTTAATCTCTAAGACTTGTATCTTGTACACTTTGAATGCTATGTTATCATCTTCTTCTTCTTCTTCTTCTTTTTCTTTTTTTTTTTATAAGAAAAAGATTTTATTAGAAGAAACTCAACAGGGAAAAACTATACAAAGAGGGGGATAAGACACCCCACACAACAAATTAGCACAAACCGATGGCAGTATTCCAATCCCTCAACAGATCTTCCCTAAGCCCATTATCATCATCCATCCGGTTTCTAGCCCAGAAGAGAAGCAGATTTTTAGCCATTCTTCTTCTTCATGGCTTACAAGCATCATTGATTTCCTAGTTTATCAGGGTTCATGAGAATCTTTTGTTGCTTCTCATCCCCCACCCACTCAATTATCCTTTTTCATAGTCTTTTGCCATACTTCTCAGCCTAGGTTATAATACTTCTATTTGATGTGATAAACTGGAAGCACAAAACATTGTTTTTAGGAAATATGGTTTTTCTCTTTGTGTCACAAACTCTTGCCAGCATGGTAATGCTCATTGAGAGTCGTCAAAATAAACTGTCAACTTTGTTACTTAATTCCAACAGGTCAAAAGAACAAATCTTATCTTTGCTGAAGCAAAATTAAATTGAAAGGGAAGTTATGCAAATTCCTTGGGTTGAAAAGTCACCTTAAATCTGTGACACCTGATTCTGATACTGCTTCCAATTTTCTCTACTTTGTGATATTTAGGGGTTTAACATCTATGAATTTTGTAATGATGCTTTTAGGTTTTCTATCTTTCAGCGGCACCATTTAAACATATCATAATTTTGCAAGGATGTAGAATGATGATTGTTAACATTTTTGGTTCAGTTGGAGAAGATTGTGTAAGAAAGATAAAACATGTCTCGGATTCCGCCACTATCAGTTTCAAGTGCAACACTTTTGGTGTTCCTTTTCTCCCTTATCAGATTGGAAAAAATTAATATTTTCCATCAGTTATGAGTTCCACCCTTACCAATGGTTTCCGTCAGTTGTGAACTCTTGCATTTCTAATAGAAAGTTTCCATGGCATCACATTTTTATGTAGGCCCTTTACATGGACATGTGATATGACCCATATGATATTCCCTTAAAATTGTTACTTTTGTAATATGTTTTCCAAACCTCAGATGCAATTGTTCATGGTTTTCTGAATCCACCACTCCCTACCTGTGTTGAATTTTAACACACGTTTAAAGTATTGGAATCGCATGCTATATTGCACCCTTTGGATACAGATACGTATTGACATATCACAAGTACTGCAAGGAAATGCTGAAAAAAAAAAAAAAGGAAACGGTGGCAACTAACCAAACATTGGAATTTTTTTATGAAATTTCAGGATATAATACAATAAACACTAATACACAATTAGGAAGCATTACATATAGAAAACAAAATCTATGATGGTTGAGGGAACTTCCACCCTCATGGCATACGTTGTTGCCTATGGAAATTATGGAAACACTATGTAAACCTTGGAATTGTTGAATGAAACTTTAGAAAATGTTATAATAAGCATTATTACACGCCTAAAAATCATTATACTTCATTACACACTTGGGTATCAGTAGCTGGAAACCGGTACCCTCGTGACACATGCTATTGTGTATGTCTGGAACTTTAAGTGTTAGAGGTTGATAAAAAACACTACACATTGCATAATAAAGCTTCAAATACACATAATAAATGGCACAAATCTATAACCCAAACAATAATGTCATGTATTGATAATATTATTTGGCCAATGGCCATACAAAGTATAAAAAAGGTACAAGAGCGAAACTAGAGAAGTACAATGCAATAGGATATAGTAACAGTCCCAAATAATGCGGACATTGTAAATTGGCTCTTGTATGCACCACCACACAAGAGAGCAAGGTTCAAGTCTTGTGTCATGTGTGGATTGATTAGGGTCTTTTAGGGGCTGGGGTAATCATGTAATAAGGCCTTTTGTATCATGAGATTTTATGGGTTTTTAGTTAAAAGGGTATTCTTGTAATATGGATAAAATCCAAATGTAGTTAGGGTATTTTAGTCTTGGGCAACAGCTATGTATGTTGTCTTTATTTGGGGTCTCAAAGTCAACAAGTGGGGTCCTCCAATGAGCTGGTCGACAGCTCCTAGTAGAGCTAGTTTTTGGAAGTTCTAGTTTTAAGAAACTCTTATTTAGAAAGTTAGTTTCTTTTTCTTTCTTTCTTTCTTTTTTTTTTTTTTTTTGTTTCTTATTTTTTGATGTAAAAGCCTATTTAAAAAGGCTTGGTCACAATTCAGACAATGATTTTATGAATTAAAGATTGGTTTGGTTTGGGTTTATCCCTCCTATTTCCCATGGTGTAGCTATGTGGAGCTAGTAGGGATCTTCCTAGTCTTCTTCTATCTTCTCTTGCTGCTTCTGTCTTCTCCTATCTTCTTATTTTTCCTTGCTTCCCCTTGCTTCTACTACCATCATCTCCATTCCTCCTATCTTTTCTTTTCTCCTTCCTCAATCTCAATCCACTGTATTGATATCAAGGTCATCAAAGACAAGTTGAAGTCTGAAATCTGCAGAATTATTGAGGCTCTCGGCTTGAATGTTCTAGTCTGATTTTAATCAAATCGCCCTTCTCAATTGAAGGTAATTTCAGCCCTATTTGTTCTGGTTTTTATTCTTTCCCTGTGTCTCTTCTAAATCCTTGAATTTCTCTTAAAATCTTGCCGTTTTCTGTTCTCTGGTTACTTAAACCTCATCCTGAAAAAGCTTTCTTGCTACTATTCCAGCATACATATTTATCAGCGCCTCTCCTTAGAGAAATACTTTTGCTGTTATCTCTTTAGGGTTTTATTCTCCTGCTTGTCCCCCTTCTAAACCCACAAGATCCTCTTTAATTTCTCTTTGTTCTACCTAAGTTTCTAATTTAGAAATCGCATTATGCTTTAGGTTGTTTGTTAAAGAAACACTACAAACTGATATTTTAGGTGTTTTATATATAATTTAAATTTTCAGAATACCTTGAAATTTTGCATGGAAATCCTTTTTAGACCTATCTAATCACCTATAAATTTTCATAAAATTCAGACGCATATGCAGCGGTATTTTGGTAATTTCATAGTTTTGCACTGAAATTCCCGAAACCCTAAAACAATTCTTCTCTTCTCATTTTCCCTTCTTATCTATTCTATTGTACCTTAATTTCTTCTTAATTGATCCAATCTCCATTTCCCCTCATATACTTTGTAAATTTCGTATTATTTGGGTGTTTAAAATTCAGTTCTTGGTTTCTTTTAAACGTGGCCTTGCTTCTACACACTTTATTTTGGGCCCATATCAGCAGGGTTCTATAAGTCATAGGCTCCCTACATCATTGGTATCAAAGGTTGTACTATCCTGCATCAACAACCCAAGTCCTAAGCCCCATGCCCCAACCTTGTTGAAGTATATTAAAGGTTTTAGAAGAGTTGGTTAGTTCATTGTTCACATGGTATCAAAACCAAGCCAGGTTGCAAATTCGAATCCTGGTGGAAGTATTTTCTTGGTTGTAGTGGTGTGCACGTGTGTACGTGTTGTGTGGACTCGCACCTGGCTCTCTGAATGTGTTCTTAGGAGAGAACAATGTTTCTCCAAAGGGGGTGTGTTGAAGTATATTAATTTCTATATCTCCCAACACCTTAAGGTTTTAGGAATGTTGATTAGTTCACTGTTAACAAACCCCACCTCAATACCACATAGAGTTTCAGGGTTGCTAAAACTCGTCATGGACATCCCCCTCATAATGTCGACAATCATGCATGTGCTAACAGAACTAATCATCTAGGTAATAGCAGTACTGCCACCACGTCATAGTGTAACTATGCCATGCCCATTACTCACAAATGTATCTCTCACATACACTATCATCTACCCTCATTAGTATCCCATGTCATGGAAACCCCACCACTATATAATCATACGGATAAGCCTGACCCCCTGATCATATGATGATGAAAACAATGTGGCACATGCTAAGTCATACTACTGTTGCTAGCTAATGCAAAAGATATAATCACTCGACAATATTGGTGATTGGTTCTATGTGCTACCATGAGGTTGAGGGTACCCACCATGCTGCTGGCCATAAAAATCCCCATTGATGCTCATGCCATCAAATGACTTTCTAAAGTGTCAACAGTACCAATAGTGTGCTAGGAACTAGTCTCATCCTCCTAATGTCTCATTTCCCCACCTCATCCCCTAACTCCCCTCTTGGCTTCAATGGTAAGTCCTAAGCATTAGAGGACGTGCAGCATGGTTTGTATCTTGAGTGGCTTGGTCTTAGGTAAAGGTCAGTAAACTGTACGGCATTCTGGTAGGCAAAAAAATATAGTTCATAATTGCGGTTACCTCCCCAAGAACATCTGCCTATTCTGTGGGATTGGGCTCAAGCTACTCTATGACAGTATGTACAACATTTAAAAAGTCTGGCTGCATGCTAACCTGATGATGATATCGGTATTTGGGGTTAATATAATATGTTGAAATTCAAATAAACACATTTTAGAACCTAACCTTAACCAAACCATTGGCACTGCTTAAATCAAATAAATATAACTTTAAGAAAATAAAGTGACTTATCAGCCTATGAAGTGGGTGAAGAAGCATCTTTATCCATCTCTCATCAACGATCTTAATGAAGCCAACGTGTTTATTAGGGGCAGCCGCTATTATTACCCCTTTCATCAAGTAAATGGACTCATAAATGTATCTTATTGCTAGTTTTTTTTCCCCATTTACCATCTTGAGGACCTTTATAACTGGCTCTAAGAACGATGTTCACCACCATATGACATTCATCCCAGAAGGCATGACTACTCAATATCTCTTCGGTTCTCCTCCCAACCACATTATTACCACTCGTGTGAAGAAAACCAGTCTGACTCTTATACCGGTCTGGATCAACAGAGATTAGAGGTAAGTTGTTGAATTGTGGTTGGGGAAGGTGTTAAGCACCCCAACACACCCACCTTTTAAAGACAGTTTCTCTTATTCACATATATTATAGTTTGTTATTAGTTGGGTGTTTGTTAGAGATGTTTTAAGAATTTACCAAACTTGAGCAAATTTCATGTTTAAATACCTGAACAAGCATTCTTCCTAGCTCCTGTTTGTGCTAGGGTTGGCGTTTGTTCACGGCCAGTCGGTCCAAGCGTTTGGACATGAAGTGGGCCTAGTCAAAATGGTTCGACCCTCTATTGGGTCTTGGTTATTTCTACATCATAGAATGGTTTTTATGGTTTGGCCTAGTCAAAATGGCATACCAAGGTGGTCTTAATAGAGGGGGACATGCCTAAGGTTAGTTGAGCATTGAGTGCCCAAGGTTGGAATCAAGGTAGGTCCAACACCCGAATGGAAACTTCGGCTCCTAACACCCAGTCATGGCTTGTCCAACACCTGATCATGAAGAGGTACAGTGGTTAAAGAGTAGTTAAACCAATGTGATGTGGTGGATAGTGTGTCCAAGTTAGGCCCCTAACATGTCCATGGACAAAGGTGCCTTGAGGGTTCAAGTTGGAGACTGGAGAAGGCAAAACACCTATACTCCACCTAAGACCCCAGCACTTGTTTGTCCATGTGCTAACACTTTTTTGTGCAAATGCCTAAATAGGCATTTTGCATAAAATGGCCTAAAGTGGGGTGGATTTTAGAGAAGAAGATTGGTCATGCAAAAACTTATAGACAGGAAGGAAATACTCACAGTGATGGGCTCCAGCAGCTTGGCTCATGAGCCAATAGGCACTAATGCAGAAAGAGCCCATATTCAGATCAATGGTTTTATGTAAGGGTATTTTACGAATTGTGGGTTTAAAATTTTATATAGCAATTTTTTTATTTAATCAATTTTAAGTTAATCTAGGTTCATTTTTTATCAGTCAATTTAAGGGTTTTTATTTATTTTTAAATATACCAGGTTTTATTTAATTTTAAAGAAAGTGAAAGAACGAACTTCATTTTTTTGCTTTAGGCCCTATTTTGGAAGGTTAAAACTTACCCGTGTAAGATGATTTTGGTGTCATTTGAAAGGTTATTCAGTTACTTTTCCAATGATACCAATATCTTAAGAATCCAATGTGATTTGGGAAAGTTATGGCCAAAATACTGTCAGGGTATTATTTAATTATGGGATTTTGTAAAATTAGAAATTTTATTGTAGGAAGTCTAATTAGAGTGGGATTTGGAAAGATTAGCATGTAAAGTCTATTTATATGCTTGTAACCCACAATTTTATGAATGAGATTGATGAATAAAGAATTTTCTTACATTCTAGCTCTCGACTAGTGTATTATTCCTTCGTAAAGTCTAAAACCCAAAAGTGGTTTTCCCCAAAGGTGGATTCCTTGTGTTTGTTTAAGCTTGGTGGAGGTCAAGATCCCCTGTTTTGGGTTTGGAAAAGCTTCAAATCAAGTCTTCATCTTTTTTTTTATCT
>JAOXJP010233340.1:0-10331 GCA_025762735.1 Platanus orientalis | reverse complement strand
ATATACACACTTTTGTTTTTGTATATAAGGACATGAAAGGACATATAAATTAGATGTAGCAGATCTTTTCCATTTATTTATCTATAAATATTGACTGGGGACGGTAGTCATTAGCCATCATTAACTGCCACTACCCACTGGCACGCTCCCCTCCCCTACCATACCATGCATGGCATCATAGAAAGCATGGCCCCATCATCACACATCATCCCACGTCATCCGCTCGATTAAAGATCAACGGCTATGGACGATGGAGGACTTTGAAGTCAGGTGTGTGTGCTGTGGCAGTTAGTAGGATAGCGGTTGATGTGTCATGATGGTATAGATGGTGGGGATGATGATAGCGACAGGGGAGAGAAAGGATAATTAAAAAAGGAAAAGGAATTTAGTTATTCGGATTATAGCGCAGATTTTGCGGGATCCTGCTATGACAGCGGGGCCCACGGCCAGAAGCCTTGTCCTTTTGATTGTAACCTAAGCTTAACTTAACCATGGTTAATAATGGAGGTTTTGTAGCTGAGCGGCTGAGCCCGCCCGACTTATCTAGGCCTTGAGGCTTTATTAAGAGGCAAAATAAATCATTTCTATCGTCAGGCTCGACTGCAAGGCAGGATGCCTGCTCCTGACATAAACTAGGCCTGGACAACTAAGGTCAATGCTCCTAAAAGGGGGCCACTCTAGCACGCGCACGTGTGAAAGATAGACTATGTAAAAAGTCTATAATGGTAAGGAAGGTAGGGTAAGTACTAGGGTTCGGTAGGAGGATGGTGACACACTAATATATATATATATATATGTAGAAAGGGCAGTTGTTAATAGTGATGACAGTAGGTCATCATCAATCCGACTCAAGGACTGCCACAACACAGGCTGCACCATGAATCCATGCTACTGTGATTTAGCCGCGGACAATTTTACCGTCCAATTGAATGATATCCAGTCAGTGTGGAGAGAGGTCAAGCTTATACTAATTTTGTTAGAATAGGTGAATTAGGGTGTTTTAGATAATACAGTTATACTTCTATAAATTAATACCTTTGAACCATGAAAATTTATTAATTAATTGAGATATTATTTAATTGATAAATTAATAATTTATATATTAATTAATAAAAAATTAATTTATCAAGGTATTTTTTTTTGTTCAAAACATTGAATTTAATACATGTATTGTGTATTGTAATTATATGAATATTACCGAATTACGAATTATCATTATTTTATGTATTTGTTTAACTAAAACAAGTTCAGAAATATAATTAGTCTTATTAAATAGAAGTCATGGATTTATCCATTTTTATAACAAACTAAAATTACATTCGATGTATACTTAATTAATTTGTTTAACCAAAACAAGTTCATGAATGTAATTGGTCTTATTAAATAGAAGTCATAGATCTATCCACTTTTGCAACAAACTAAAATTACATTCGATGTATACTTAATTAATATATTTCATGAACATTAAGTCAAGCAAAAACATCTATAAAACGAACATACAGTATCACAAATGGTAAAACTAAATACTATGGCTTCTCATCTCAAAGGTGTAAAGAAATCAACAATGATGGATGAAATGCATAAAGCATTATGTGAGTACAACATAAAAAATCCAACTTGCACCCAAAAGCAATTGCAACAGTGGGTGTCAAAAAAGTTTAACTTGTAAGTGAGCCAAACAACAATATCAAATACGATCAAGAGGTCATCAGAGTATCTATCAGCTAATATTGAAAAAGGTGATGCCAAATGATACAAAACCGCAAAATTCCTAGAGCTAGAGAAGGTTATCTATGAGTGGTTTGTTTAATACCAAGAATGTGTGAATATAACTGGAGAACTAATCACGGATAAGACAAAGGAGTTTCTGAAAAAAAATGTACACTATAGATACGCTAGAATTCCATTTTTCTCAAGGTTGGCTCGAACACTTCAAATCAAGACATATCGTTGTTTTGAAGAAAGCGGATCAGTTGATATGAAGCTCGTGGAGAGCAATTTGCAGTCCATAAGAGAGAAACTAGATCAATTTCCCATGAAGGATGTTTTCAATATGGATGAAACATGATTGTTTTATAGGCTACAATTAGATCATTCTCTTGCAACGAAGCAACTTGAAGGTAAGAAACAAGACAAGGAAAGACTTACAATTGTTATTTGCTGTAATGAGGATGGTTCTGAGAAAATTCTTTTATAGTTCATTGACAAGTATGCTAAACCACGGTGTTTCAAAAATGTGAACTTGAGCAGTATGAACTGCGAGTATCATGCCAACAAACGAGCATGGATGATTGGGATTTTATTCCAAGAATATGTTTGATAACTTGATAGAAAAATGGATGATAGAAAATTTCTCTTACTTATTGATAATTGTCCCGCTCATCCAAAAACAATTGAAGGTTTGAAAAATATTGAATTCTTTTTCTTGCCACCCAACACAACATCAAAGATTCAATCTTATGATGCGGGGATCATACGAGCTTTCAAGATGCATTATCGTCGTCGATTTTATCGAAATCTTTTGGAGGGTTGTGAAATTGGGATCCCAAATCCAGAGCAGATAAATGTTTTAGATACAATGAATCTTGCAATCTCGGCTTAGACAACAGATGTTCAAGCAAGTACAATTACAAATTGTTTTTGACATTGTAAATTAGGTTTATGGATAATGTGGCTTCAGAGAATTTGGATCAACACTTAGATGATGGAAGCGTTCAATAATTACATGTTCTAATCAAAGAGTTGAAGTATTGTGATATAATGGATGTTGAGTACCTTTTGAACTGCTTAGGAGAAAACGAGGCAACTTCAGGGTTGTTGAGTGACGAGAAAATTATTGAGAACGTCATGGGAAATGATAAAGAAGATAAAGTTGAAGATGATAGTTCTGTACTGGAGCCTGTCTCGTGTAAAGATGTACTCAAAGCAACAATTTCATTGCATAATTTTCTCTGCAATATGAGAACACTACACCGGAGCTTCTTAATGCACTAAAAAAAGTTAGAGATGAGGTCCAAGGAGACATCAATTTCAAGAGGAAACAAGTAACATTGGAGTCATATTTTACAAAGGCCTCCTAATTGAGTCATGTATATATATAATTTTGATGTATAAAGAGATTATTAATTTATATATCAAGTGGGACCAATGTGTTTTATTTAAATGTATTATCTTATAAATTTAGTGAATTATTAATTTACCACATTGGTCCCAAATCGGGACCGGCTAAAAATATTATTTAATCGAGGTTATTAATTTATCAAGGTTATACTGTACATACTTTTATAATTATATATAGGATTAAAAGTTTTTTTAGGTTCCTTCATTTATAAGTATTATAGATTAGTATCAAAATGACGTAATTTAATATATCACACTTACGGCGGCGCAGACAACCATGTCACCAATGATATCACAACACTACTTTTACTTTCAGCGACACCGAGGACCATGTTGTCATTAAGCATATACTTTTTGTGACGTAAATCATAACGTCGCCATTGAAAATTTATTTTCGGCAACACAGAAGGCTACGTCGTCATTAAACAATCACTTTCCGCAACATAAATCATGTCGCCAATGAATTTTTTACTTTTGGCGATGTAGAAGGCCACGTCACCATTGAGTATACACTTTCCATGACGCAAATCATAACATCACCAATAAATATTTGAACTTCCATGATGAAACAATTAGTTACGTCACCAAAGCATGCCATTTTGGATGACGTAATGTAGCTTTTGTCACCAATTGGTGGCTTTCAACGACTAAATTTTGTATGCTTTGTTAAGAGGGGTCACCAAAGATGCAATTTGTTGTAGTGATATCAACTAATAAGTCTAAATACTAAAATCCACTAATTCATTACATCCCTTCAATTTAACTAAAACAAATTAATCGAATTAAAATAAACATAATGTCTCTAAACTAAAATAACTTAAATAAAATGTGTCTGGTCTAATCCATCTAGTCCCTCTAGCTGGAACCGCTACTTAACGATCCCCTCATCATCTATGATATCAATTCAGGGTAAGCTTGGTAGGTTCAGTAAGAAAACAGGTAAACTAAGAAACATTAGATCATGACTTAGCACAATTTCATAAATTCAAAACAAATAGTTGCATATTCTTTACAAAATATGAATTTATATAGTTCTAAACAATACAATACTGAAAATAGATAATCTCAAAGAATATATAGGAAAACAACTCCAAAATAATAACAAGCAATGAATCAATGATATACTGAAACAATGCACAATTATAATAATATGTTCACTAAGTCAATACACTACACACCATTTAATTCCCGGTGAGTAGGGTCAATATGTTCACCAATTTAATCCCCAGTGAGAGGGTCGAGACAATTACACCTACACTCTAATGAGAAGTTATCTCACCCCTAGTAGCAAGGGATCACTTCACCAATTTAATCTTCGGTGAGAAAGCTGATAATCCACACCATAAACCATGTGAGGTGGGTATCATCAATCAATTCCCTTTGATGATAAATGGTGGCTTCATTAACAAACAATATCAATCTTCTTATACAATTTTATTTTTCAAAACGTAATTATCTTTAATATAGTTCATAGCAATAATCATATTAAAAAACAAATAAAATGGAGATGCTTGATCTATCTAGGCCCTACTAAGAAGAACTTTGTAAAACAATGAGAACACTATTTATCAAGCTTAAAACATCAGTTCATAACTTATAAAATGTAGAATCAATCTCAATAAAATCCTTTTTTCTTTCTAAAATCATTAGAAACATCACTTTTCAATTAAAAACTTATAATCTTATAAAGAACTTTCAAAAATTATACTTTTCCTTGCAAAACAGAATTTTACATAAATACTAACCAAAATCCCTTTTTAAAACTTGTCGATTCTTGCAAAACATGAGTATTTTCAATAAAACAAAGTGGATCATATGAACCAATTTCAAAACAAAGGTTATCAAGTGTCTATGAACCTAACAACATTGAAAACAAGCATAGTTTACTTATTTGCTAAGAAAGATGATTTTTCATTGCAAAAAACGAAGGTTTTCAAAATTTAAAATGATTTGAATCCAGAACAAAACAATAGTAATCATTGCAAAATGGAATAGTAGAGATCTATGAACCTAGGAATTAAAAAACAAGGCATAGTTTATTGGCATTCTTACAAACATTGTTTTTATTTCAAAATATGAACACTTTTACAAAGAAACACTATAAATCATGAAAAACAAATTCAAACAATAGAGTAATAGAGATCTAAGAACATAAAGAATGAAAAACAATCATATTTTACATGTGTTCTTACCTCTTCACTTGTAAATTCGTTCCTAAGTTTCAAGTTCTTCAAAAATCCCAAAATCTCTTCCAAAAATTTGATTTCTCTCTTGTTCTTTCTCCTTCCTTCATTCTTAGGGTTCGTAGGTTGAATTACGTTAAGTTTTATCCATTATATATACCCCATAAAAGTCCTAGATTAAGTAGAACCCTAATTGAGTCAAAATTAGAAGTTTTTAAACCTAAAAAATTCATTTCTCGTGCATTTGGATCAATCCAAAGGGATGCCAGATCGATCCAATATGTTTTGGGATATTTTTCTGTAGAATATAGTGCTATCAAATTGATCTGCCAAGTATCGGATCGATCCGCTAAGTTCAGAGCCATCCGAACTGGGTCAGATCCATTTGTTAGATTTTTAGATTTGACCCCTTTAGACTAAAATACTTATAACATTTTCTAAAAAACCTTTGAGTTGATCGTCGTTTGTCGCTTCGGAAAGTAGACTTCAAAAGCTTTTTAACGGTATATAATTTGCTAGGTAATTTGTTGGGATTGTTACAGTTTTAATTCTAAAGCTGTTTTAAATCTATTGGTCTATCAGCACATATACTTGCAAGAAAATGATCATAACTTCCTCTAGGAAACTTCTATTTGTTTACCGTTTGTTACATTGAAAAATAAACTTTAAGAACTTTCTAATGATGTATACCTTTCTCAGTAGTTCTTCCTAGATTCGTATATATTTGTATTTAAAGTTGGAATAGTTTGTGGGTCATTACATGTGTGTATACACCCTTTTAAGTGTGTGTAGAACATTTGTAAATGTATGTGTGATACATGGGCAAATATGTGTGAATAAATTCAGGGTGTTACAAAACATGGTTCTTATAGCATCCCAAACTACTAGCATTTATGGAAACTCTCATGAAACGAAGAGGCATCATCTCATGAGTTGAAACATTTTCTTGAGAAGATAAGAAAGTTACAACTTCTGAGAAATATGTTTTGAATTTTATCTTAAATAATTAATGATAGTGATTGACATTTGGATGAACCGGTTCAACTTTAGGCTAAGCTAAATCATAGTTATCCACCTAAACAGAATCAATCCATTTCCCCTTAATCACGAGGGGCGCCTATTGGCATAGATTTAATTCCCATACAAAGTTTCATCTTTGTGATAGACCAGATTAAATGTAATCATAAAGGTTATAAACACATGTGGTGATGACATGTGGCAACACCTACAGACAAAAGTGCATCCTGCATAAAAGTTTTTATTTGTGCTGACAAATTCCTTCTTTATGGACATGTTACGGAAATCTAGTTAAAATATAACATGTGGCAATCATGTAGAGTTTATGCAGGTCAAATTTAGATCAAAATCCTTCATATTTGCAGGAGCAAATTGATCCAAACAAGGGTTTGTTGGTACATATAAAAATTAGGAAATCTAGATGAACTTAAATAGTACAACAGTTATCCCAATTTAGTCATCTGTAGATAAGGCTTATCAAAAGCGGAAAAAAAAATATCTGCAAGGGTATAGTTTCCTCTATAGGAATGAAAAATGCAGGCTTTCATACATAACTCCATTTGTGTTACTCAAAAGAAATTGGCAGAGAAGCTTCAATTAGTTACAAATGAGGCTTAATCCCTAGAAATAAGGAAAAATAAAGATCACTGAAAGACTCCTAGCCAGAATCTAAGATTTATTCCTATATATAAGAAGACTTCACACATTTTGAGGGTCTTACATTTTCCATTCCCATTATCTTTGATAATTCAAGTTGGCATCTCTAATGCAGACCTTGAAGATTCAAGTTTCTAAAAAAGGAATTCAAACAAAGTCTGACGAATACCTTTGACTAGGTGATGAATAAATATTATCTTGTAAATTTATGAAGATGTTCTTTTCTTTTGTATGCCTTAATTAGAGGTTTTGTCCCTCCCTTATATGGAAGAGATGTAACTAATAGATTTGGTGTTCCAAATCTATAGAAGTGTAAAACCCTCATAAAATAATAAAACCATTCCATAAATAAGTAATTTTTCTTTCTCTTGGCTTAGAGAAAGTTGATAAGCCATATTCTCTTAGCTTAATAGGAGTCATAAAAATTTCAAACCATTTGATTCAGGTGAGGATTGTTAAATAAATCTCCAAATTAGTTAAAGTTAACAAACCATATTTTCTCAGCTTAGAAGAAGTCTTCATTCAATCTTCCAACTTGCCATTATAAAAAAACCACAACCAATTTTAGGGATAACTACATATTGTTTCCCACTAAACATCAATATCAGAGAGCGACCAACACACTCACATAAATACCTTCATATGTCAAGGTATCACACACTTGTATAGAACTTATGGATAAACCTAGTTTTCAAAAGAAAGAGAGTCTCAAACAACTAATACCCAATTCAAAACCTTGAAAAATTATGTGGACCAATCCATATTACCTTCAAAAAGACTTGTTCAAAATGGTTGAAAAGATGACTCTTAACTGAGAAGGCATTCATCTGCACAAAATTTTTGGGAAGTGGAATGGTTTGAAAAGGAGAGGAATATAGTTTAAGAAAGAAAACAAAGAGGTGGTGACAATGTTTAAAAGCTCAGATTGGTACGATGACTTCGAAGTCTACCGATCCGAGTTATTCGATAACTAGGGCAGCTTCTTCCTTCTTGGTTTTCTCTTTTGAATCCCTTTTCATTTTTTAAGAAGATTATTGACCTTGAATTATGTATATATATATATATATATATATATATATATATATGAGCCTTTTGGCCAAGTTCTTGAAAATCCCATCCGAGTTTCTTGGAAAAACTCAGCATTAACTCAGATGACTAGGTTGCTGATGTCATCCAAATTTTTATACCGAGTTAACCAGAAACTCGGTCAAATCAAGTAACCAATGAGTTTTTAAACACTAGGAAGTGAAGACTTAAGGAGGAGAGAGAAAATGAGGGGAGAGGAAATGAAGGGTTTGAATAGAAAGAGATGCAAAACATGGAGACATACATGAGAGTAGGGGTGTAGACATGGTAAATGAGCCATCTAGATAAGAGAGAAGTGCTTAAGGCTACTGTTTTATTGAGATTGTGAGACTTTTGAATAGTTAAAGGTGGTTGAGTCGTGGAGAGAGATTTAATAGGAGAGAGTTATTTATTATATGAAGAAATTATATAATTAAGAGAGAAATCATGAGTGATTAAAAGGAAAGAGAGCCAGAATTGTATATGAGAGAGAATTTCATGAGTATAAAAGATATATAGTAGGAGAAGATGGATAGTTTTTGATATGATAAAATAAGAAGTTTGAATTTTATTTATAAAAGGAAACATATTATAAACAGCTTTTATGAATTTAAATGGTATGAGAGAATTTTCATTAGGAATGAAACGACCATACATTATATATCCTTTAATTTAGAGGTAAACATAAAATAAATATAAAGGAGGGGGAAGATGGTTAAGGAAATAAAAAGATTCAAAGGAATAATCCACGTGGGTTGTGTGGAAAATGAAGGCTTGCAGGACAAATTGAAAGAGTTAGTTTTTTTTTTTCTTTTAACATATTCAAATCTAAGGTGGTGCCCATGTGGCACTCTTCTTTGCTTTTATAAGCACCAATTAGAGGGGAGAAAAAGTAGCTTGCGGCTTCTATTTTAGTATAGTTATATTAGATTAGATTAGATATATTAAATGAGAGGATGTAATAGCCTGGCCCAACCTTAGCTTGATGTAGTCTGGTTCTAGGCGTCCCAACTATGGGGCCACTCTCCCACCTAGGTATTGTTCTTTAATTTTTTCTACAATCACATTTCATGTACCCTTTTAGACTGCAATTTGTCTTCTAGGGACATATAATTGTGATTGTTTCCTTATAAGTGTTTGAAGATGAGAAGATGATTGAGTTCTTTTAGGTTCAAGAGGTTGGAATTGATTCCTCCTTGAAGACAAAGTATTAGAGGATTGAAGGGTTCTTCTAACTTGCCCTTTGGGATTTCTAGAGGTAGAGAAATTTTCTTGAAATCCTCTAGAGGAAGGAGCCTTATTGGCTTGAAAGCTATTCCATGCTACTTTGACATAGAAATATGGTTGAGGTTTTGATTTTTCTAGCACCTCACCTTGCTTGAATGTGCTTTCCATCCTCTCACCCCATAGAACTTTTGTAATGGTTCTTGAGAAGTCACTTTCTCCTTGCCCTCATGAGAGGCTTGTGCCATAGCTTTTTCCTTGGCTTTTACAAAGACATTCTTAGCCTTTTGTAAGGAGGAAGTGAGATTGATATTGGAATTATATCCAAATCCTCTCATGTCCTCATGGTCTCTTCCCATAGAGAGGATCTTCTCACATTTGTCATTTCCTTGCGCTAGCATGAAAAGTGACTTCCTCTTGTCATCCTCAAGCTCTTTGATTTGTTTGAGGTACTCTAAGGACTTCTATCACATTCATATCTCTTATGAGGTTTTTTTCTTCATATTTACTTCTCCCTTAATTCTTTAAAGAAGAAAAAGAGTAAGTGGACCAAGTGATTTTAATGAGCACATAGGTCCAAGATAGGAATTATCTATAATAGACATTCTAGTCATGTATTATGGATCAAGATCAATGACCTTTGCATAGATATGTCTATTAGAACAACTTCAAATGCATTAAAGTAAAAGAATATGCATGGTCAATCATAAAGGCATAAGTGACATAAAAGGAAGTACCTCTCAAAATCAATGTCACTGAAGATCTAATGATGTGCATAAGTGAGCATAAGATCATTAAGAACAATCTATAGAGCATACATGCTCTTGGTGTGCTAAGGTGACTTGGACATATATATGTATAAGTATGTCACTCAAGAGCAAAGCCATCATGATCCGTATGACAAGCAATTAGGCATAATAAATCATGAGTAGTTACATGCACCCATCTTAGGCAAATTTTCCATATGCTTTTAAGATTTTGAGATACATTGGCTCAAGCAATGGATACTAAGTATGTGAATGAAAATTTACTTAGCATGGTACCACACATGCTTGGGATAATTGA
>JAOXJP010233339.1:0-10332 GCA_025762735.1 Platanus orientalis | reverse complement strand
ACTCAAAAAATTACCCCTGGACACTCAAAGGACCCCCGGAGCTTTTCCTGTTATCCAAATGGTGTAATTTCAGATCCTATGCATCCCTCAGTCTCCCTCCTCCATAAAAATCATCACACAAGTCAGACACTGCTCAAGAATGGCAACAACCAATCTCTCAATCTATGACAACCCTGACTAAGAAATGACCCTTGTTAGAGCTCTCAGAAACTCATCCGATCTCTGAATTCAGAAAGGTCAGTCACCATATCTTGTCCTCGGCCTTAGCTTTAAATCTCCAGGTCTGAAAGAGAGTTTCAAGTCTCGAACCTCTGTGAAATCTCAAATCTTCCCCAAAAGGTCAAAAGGTTGTTTTCCCACTTTTTACTCTTTTTGAGCTAGAATACTCTTCAAGCCTCTAAATCAAGATCAGTCGATGTCCATTTCTTTAGAATCACGAGGCCTTCAAAAAGTTATCTAAGGACTTTCGTCAAGTCCATCTACCAAGATTTTCTCAAATACTCCAAAAAGCATGAAAAACCAGGTCTAAAAATCACCAAAAATCAAAAATTTATATGGTCAGTGGCTATACCACTATAAATCAGAGCCTCAAAACTATCATAACTACACTAACTTACAAAAAATCAGAGGGTCCAAACAGCCATTTCTACCTAAACCCGAAAAAAGCGCGTTTGTCTGTATTTGGCATAAGAAATGCCCTAAAAAGTTCTCCCGAGCTCTGAATGTAGCAAGGTCAGGGCCATTTTCTCAGAATCTTCCCTATACTCAATAAAGCATTTCACAAACCCCTAATTCAGGGAATGATTTGCTATTCAATTCCACTCAGCTTCAGGTAGCTATAAAAACCTGATTTGGTCAAGCAAATTTGCTTCAGAAAGCTCCCGACAGCTACCCGGGAATCCAACAGCCAATCTATCAACTTCTATAGCTCCAAGACTCCTCAAAGTTTGAATCCCCCAGAAATGACCCAAGGCAGCATTTTATAGAAAAACTAGCAGCATCACCTATACAATTTTGTCAAACCGCTCAAAAAATCATTTTTGACCTAATTTCCTATACAATCGAAAAGCTGTTTAAGGAGCTAGGGCTTTCGTAAAGTCCATCTACTGAGATTCCCTCAAATACTCCAAAAAGTTTGGAAAATTAGATCTAAAAATCAGGTGCTCGAACGACCCTTAGGAGAGCACCAAAAATCAAAAATTCAGATGGTCAGTGGCCACACCACTGTAAATTCAGAGCCTCAAAACTATCAGAACTACACTAATTTATAGAAAATCCAGGGTCCAAACAGCCATTTCTACCCAAACCTAGAAAAAGCATGTTTTGTCTATATTTGGCACAGGAAATGCCCTTAAAAGCTTTCCCGAGTCAGTATATAGCAAGGTTAGAGCCAATTTCTTAGAATCTTCCCTGTCCTCAATAAAGCACTTAAACCCCTGATTCATGGAATGATTTTCCATTCAATTCCACTCAGCTTCAGGCAGCTACAAAAACCTGATTCAGTTAAGCGACTCTGCTTTGGAAAGCTCCCCGTAGCTACCTGAGAATCCACCAGCCAATCAGTCAACTTCTATAGCTGTGAGACTCCTCAAACTTTAAATCCCCCAAAAATGACCCAAGGCAGGATTTTATAGAAAAACTAGCAGTATCTCCTTTACAATTTTGTCAAATCACTCAAAAAATCATTTTTGACCTAATTTCCTACTTGGGTATCGTAATTACATGCAGTCAGAAGCTGAGTCACTTGGACCTAGGAGCATCTATCCTTGGGCCACCCTTGGATCAATTTGACCATCTTGCTCTTCCAATCTACATCTAAGAGCTTTTTAGGCCAAAAAACCCCAATTTCACCCCCTTACCCATTTCGTAATTTGGTTCTGACTGAACCAGCATGACTGAAGCATCTGTGACCTCTGAGGTTGACATTAACTGAGCCGACTTTCAAGCTTGGGAGCTCACACGATGTGACGGCAGCAATAGGGATTGAAAAAGTCAAAAAATCTAGATATTATTCAAGATTATCTAAAGTGAGATATTTTACATTTAATGCATTCTCATCTTTAGCTAATCATGCACAACTCTTGGATTGGAATCTTTTGATTCTCTCTCTCACCCTCCACCCTAGGATCCCCTAGATGGATTTCAAATCCCTAGTGAACCCCCTAGAGCCCCCCATCAAGTATCCTAAGATCTACCCTTTAGGTTTGCACCCAATGGAGTTTTGTCGAATGGCATCTTTCATGGCACCTCCATTACTCCCCCTATCCACCCGCATTTGCACACTCTCCATCTAACCCTCCATTAAAGAAACACAAGCCGAATCTAACCCTTGGATTAGCCATGTCACCCATCCATGCCTTTCCCTCCAATTAGATCTCAACCACACACCTAAACTTCATCCTAGCCCTACACTTAGATTAGGATAGGATCATCTCCACCCTTCATCCTATCATCCCTATCTCCAATCCAACCCTTCATTCAACTAAATTGGGGTTAGAAATAGCCCCAATTTCATGGTGAACAGGGTTAGCAACTAAAGAACCCTAAATCTAAGAGAAAAAGAAGAAGATGATGAAGAAAAGTGTAAAACCCTTCATTCCAAAGCAAGGTAAGCTTAAACCTAGCTCTAATTTATCATCTATATTCAAATCATGTTAGTTTGATCACTGTTATGCTGTCCAATTTATGCTAGAGCACTGCTCTAATTCGAGTACACAGTAGAGGCTCAATAGTCTCTACTTTGTCTTATTTTCAACCAGTTTTAGTGCTGATTTTTGTAGAGGGCTGTTTGAGCCCAATTTTTTACTATGTTATACTAGACACATGTAGGTTGCTTTGCATTTAATTTTATGATTTTTTAAGTTGTGGAAGGCCTCGAGATAGCCCCCTAAATAGACCCCAAAAATGGGTCTTTTGAGACCCAGTTTTGGGGAATATTTGCTGATTTTATTATAAATTTTCTATGCATGATCTTAAGCCAAATTTTTTATATGTTGTTCATATACGTACTACCTACTAGCATACCAAATTTTAGAATTTTTGTTGACACCTCTAAGGTGTCTAAATGGCCAAAATCAGGCGTTAGAAAAGTATAGGCTTATTGTATATGGTTGGAAAGATCTCTCTCTCAGCTTTCCAATTTGATAAACCACACTCAAATCAGAATTTTTTGGATAGATATATGCCCTTTGGAACATAGACTATTCAACCAAATGCCTATTTTTTAATCTGTTAAAAAATAGGTGTTGACAGAAAAAGAGGCGTATGGATAATCAAGTGTTAGAAGAGTATAGGCTTATTGTATATGGTTGGAAAGATCTCTCTCTCAAATTTCCAAATTGACCAACAACACTCAAATCAGAAATTTCTAGAAAGAGATATGCCCTCCGGAATACAAACTATTCAACCTAGCGCCTATTTTTTTAATGAATTAAAAAACAAGTGTTGACAGCACAAATAGGAGTCAGTTCAAAAAATAAGCATTAGGCAAGTATAGGCTTATCATATATGGTTTGAAAGATCTCTCTCTCAGATTTCTAAATTGACCAACCACATTCAATTTTAAATTTTGTGGAGTGAGATATGCCCTCCAGAGTATAGAGTGTCCAAACCCAACACCTGAGACCCACTTCAGTTAGGTGTTAACAGGAAATGTAGGCATTAGAGAAATTTAGTTGGGATCTGAAACCCACTTCAGTGAACCCTGACCTTCTCTAAAACCTATACACAAGCAACTAACATCTTGGAATTCATCCACGTGCTTAGGCACCTCTATGGGCTCTGTTTACAAGCGTCAATATAAATTTCAGGTGTCAAACCTATGGAAGTCGAATGAAATCCAGCTTCGAACCAATCCATTCTATAGATATACTTTACGATACCTTCATTACAAATATGTCTTTCAACTTTCTCAATTATCATAGTATGGTTGATTATACACTTGTAATTTTCAAGTATATCAAATACCTAAACTTTACCTTGGAGACAACACTTAAATAGTGGCTGTTACGTCAGCGCGATCAGGTCGATTCAACCTACCCGTTCACTACATTTCAACCTATCCTTACCTTTTACGGTCTTCACCTTACCTTAGGATCATGTCATAATGGTTCGCGACCCAAAGACCCTGAGATTTGGTAATAACCCAGATAGGTTCTCAAAACCATGCCCATTGGTACAACATAGTCTTGACCCCATTTGGCTAACTTGTCTACATTTTCCAGTAGTGTGGAGTACTTTTTATACAAACAATCTAAAATGAATCTACCCTACATCACTCTCACAGTTAGACGTATTTGACTATCAAGATTGGCATACACAACAAACCTCTAGAACTACATATTGTTTGATCCCAACAAAACCCAATGAACACTTGAATTGCAAGATCAAGTATGTAGGCAGCTCAAGACTATGTCTTAGGTCCAACTGTAATGATAACACCACGGGGGTGGTCCAAGACCAATAATTGTACATTTAACAAGCATGAACTTTAGCATAATTCAAAACATGTATAAATGAGAGAAGTTGTCCTAAAAATGTGGGTATTTGGGGTGCCTAATACCTTCTCCAATTGCAACTAAACAACTTACCCTTAATCTCAAGAACTCAGACTAGTACTAAGAGTCAAACCCTTGGACCTCCGGATCTAGACTTCTCTACTTCACCCGAAGAGGAGAACCGATGTCCAACTCCATTGGTTAACCCTAAGTTAGTGGCGACTCCAAGAAAAGCCTAACCCTCCTATAAAAAGGTTAGCAACCTCTCACGCATAAGCATCACGCACCAAAGAGTGGGCCAGAAAACCATGGGCGGGCAGGGGAATCTGAACTCCTCCCGAACGCCGATGTCCATACCACGTATAGGTCTCTGAGCCCAAGAAGGGTAAATTAGCAACTCATTCGCCTAATGACGATCATCACTGGGTAAATATGTAGCCCCTTCGCCTAATGACAGTTATCATTAGACAACTAGTGTCCATTTACCTAATGGTAGGCATCACTGGACAACTAGTGTCCATTCACCTAATGGCGGTCATCACTTGGCAAATGTGTAGTCCCTTCACCTAATGGCGGTCATCACTTGACAACTAGTGTTCCTTCGCCTAATAGCGGTCATCACTAGACAACTAGTGTTCCTTCGCCTAATGGCGGGCATCACTAGACAAATGTGTAGCCCATTCGCCTAATGGCAGTCATCACTGGACAACTAGTGTCCCTTCGCCTAATGGCGGTCATCACTGGACAACTAATATCCCTTCACTTAATGGCAGGCATCACTGGACAACTAGTGTCCCTTCACCTAATAACGGTCATCACTGGGCAAGTGTGTAGCCCATTCGCCTAATGGTGGTCATCACTAGACAACTAGTATCCCTAATAGTGGTCATCACTAGATAACTAGTGTCCCTTCGCCTAATGGCAGTCATCACTGGACAAATATGTAGCCCCTTCGCCTAATGGTGATCATCACTTAGCTCACTATATGGTAAAATCCTCATTATTAGTCACTTATCTCTACTTTCCTCACTTATCTTATTTTATTTTTTATTTATTTCCAATAATGGGACCTTTATATCTTGACATTCTTACTTATCTTCTTTTATGTTATCTTGATTCTTTATCTATTTCACTCATCGTTGGTTCATGACCAACTTTAATATCACTATGTGAGCTCTTTAATCATGACACAAGAACATATACTTTTCACATGTTACTTTCATTAACTTAGCAATAGAGAATAAATCTATCATTATAGATATTCATTGCATCATCAAAAGACATCCAAGAAACATGTAAATAATAAAAGAAACATTGAGAAGCATTTTATCAAACATATAAAGTGCAAGAATTAATGAATTAACATGGAAAGTCAATAAAGTATCACAAACTACCATAAGCCAACATATATTTGAAAGAATTTATCATGGGAGACATTAGGCTCATGCAAAGAATTCAAAGACATCCAAGAAACATGAGAGTAATATAAAAAATCTGTAAAAGACATTTTATCAAACATGTAGAGTGTAAGAATCAAAGAAACTCATAGATAGCCAAAGAGGGAAACATTATCTTCACCGTTTCTAAGCATATCTTTCTTGAATCATTTTATTATTTTCCTAAGCAATTCATATAGAACAAAATGCTAGTATCATTACATAGAGATCAACATGCTTCACATTTGACTCACATATTAAAGAGATATTGATCACCAACTTAAATAATCATAATAACCATGGCAATCAAACAAATCAACCATCATTATTTTTCATGGAAACTATAGAGTTATAGAATCCTAAATCACAAGCATTCATATTATATAAAATCATCTTTTAAGGGAAATACATATATATAGCTTACAATTTACTTTTCCTCGTAGTATAAATTAAGGATTTCTAAGATCCTAGCATATAATGGCAAGATTCTATCACAAATCACCGTAATAGGTGGGGTTTCTAAGAACCTAGCAAAGGGGTTCACAAACATGAGAGAAAACAATCATAGAGTCAAGACTTTACCATTACAAGACTTCTAGAAACCTAAAAACAATAAAAAACAGAGTAAATTTTGTATAACTACTTACCCAAGTTTCTTTTCCTATTTTTTGAGAAGATCTTGGAGAAGAATCTCATTTTTCATTCCTCTATTCTCTATAAAATGATGTAGAACTAGTGTAAATTAAATTAATCATGAAGATCTAAGAAGAAAATGACCTAACTTTAAAGATTTCTAGAGTGAAACTTACCCAATTTGGGAGAAATCTCCCTCTTCCTCTCCCAAGTTTCTCTAATCCTCCAAATCCTTACTCTTTTGTTCTAAATGACTTAAATGAGGTCTTATAGGTGTTTTAACTTTTCAAAGATGAAATCTCACATATGTGAAGGTCCAATGGGTGAAAATCACGATAAAAATGACATAAAACATAATATTTCAGCACTTTTTAGCGTTTTTGGGCATGTCGTGATCGATCACGGATCACCCAAAAATGTCTTGAGAGTTCTGATCCTTCATTTGTGATTGGTTAGGCCAAAAATAGGGTTTTGTGATCGATCACGAGATCTGTGATCGGTCACGCGTCTCTTAGAAAACTTTTCCTACATAGACAAATCATAGTAAAACGACTATAACTTTCGCTACAAAACTCCAAATTATAAACCATTTATTGCATTGGAAAATAGCCTCAAAGAAATTTCCAAAAAGGTATAGATCAACCTCTAACTCATTTGGGATTGGTGTCAGTAGGCCCACAAAGTTACCCTAAATGTGAAATCAGGATAACTCTCGAACTTGATAAGTTCGAGGCCTAACTTAGGTTTTACACTTCTAATTTGGTCCAATGGATTTCTAAACCACTCTATGATATGTTTAAATATATGAAATAACAATTTTACCCTTGTAGAAATAAAATTACATTTTCACCCTTTATGTAAAATGCGGGTCATTACAAGTAGAGTAGTATTCAAGAGAGAAAGGGAGATAGAATATAGTGAAGTATGCTAGCTACTCAAGCTCAAAAAAGTAGGCAATTGTGTTTTTCATAGTAGAGGAAGCTCTCAATATAGTATGCCTTTTAGCTCTCTCTAAAACATCTTGGAGTGTTGGAGATGCTTTATCCTAAAGGGAAAAGTTTCCTTTTATAGGGTTGAGGAGCACCCATGGTCTTTGGATTGGAATATTTTATCAAGCAGGGGGGGAGAAACATTTTGGAGCCTTGGATTGAAAAATATAGTTTAAATTTTGAAAAACTCTTTTTGAATTTTGTGTTTAAAAAATAGCCCAAAATTTTCTTCGTAACCGATTGCTTTATCCGTAATTGATTACGACTCATAATTGATTTCGGATCTTGTAATCGATTACGACCCTTATTCAGACTCACAATCATTTGTTTGATCCCAAATCGATTTTGAGTCTTATAAATTTCTCAAAATCAATTACAACCTATGAGTTTTGGTCATGAGAGTCTCAATCTGTGTCCAACATTTCACTCGCAATCGATTCCATGATCCATAATCTATTACAACTCCTAGATTCTGAATTTTGATTTGGGCACTTTAGGGGGGTTTGTCCTTAGGTCTTTTGGTTTGGGCTTCTGTGATAGACCCAACACCATGTCTAAGTTGTTTTTAAGGTATTAAAAATGATATGCATGCATGCTTTATACATTTCTTGGTGTGCCAACTCCAAGGTAGTTTCTAGTCTCCTGTCTTTGGTCCTTCTTGTTTTAATGTCTTGAACTTGTGAGATCATAGGACACTTACAAGACACATACCACTACCCATTTGACCATGGGATTGACATACATAAACATGTTTTATTATTTAAGAAAGGATTATTAATTGTTTAATTTGTTTTCATCATGTTTAAAAGAACTTTCATATTTCTTGAAGTTATGGTTAAGGATTAAAAAACATATATGATTTCTTGAAAGTATAAGTATTGTTTATGGTTAAACCTGATTTCAAAGAAGTACTATTCTTAGCTTGTGCTTAGATTGAGTCAAGGAATCCTCTATTTTTATATAATGAACCAACCATGATTTTATATGAGTCATAATAAGACTACAAGTTTTGAAAAACAAAAAATTGATTTTTATTTTTAAGTTTAGAAAGGATCATGCATACATGTATATAATGTTAAATTATGAACTATTTCATGCTTAGTTATATATTATTTTGATTGAATCCTTCTATATAATGAGATTATAAATGGTACAATGTGTTAATTTTTTGTTTATGATAGTGTCTGAGATTATTGTTATGTGTATGATAAAACATGGGATTATTTTATATTAAGAAGTAAGATTTAATAAAAAGTATGGTTCATAAAAATTAGTGTGATTTGTATTTGAAGATGAGAGGGAAGTAAGATGATTCATGAGAACTATGAATGATTTAGATACTTTAAAGGTTATATTTGAAGAAGTTAGTGATTAAGAGACCCATTGCAGTTGTTGTTATGAAATCCATTATAGTTTATTATTTTAGAGATCCCTTGTAGATTATATGTTTTAGAGAGAGTAGTAGTTAGAAATGGACATGTAATGGTTATATATTCATAGACCCCCTTATAGGTTTTGTATTTGATATAGAGACCTACTCACAGGTTTTGTATGTGAGAACCATTCAGAGACCTCCTCAGCGGTTTTGTATCTAGGACAGAGACCTACTGAGAGGTTTTGTATGTGAGTATCATTCAAAGACCCCCTTGGAGATTTTGTATCTGAGATGGAGACCTACTCACGAGTTTTGTACGTGTGAATCATTCAAAGACCCCTCAAAGGTTTTATATCTGAGATAGAGACCCACTCACATGTTTTGTATGTGAGATAACCACTATGGGTTGAAACTCTTCAAAATTATAGAAGTGTATGTTTTAAGAAGTACATTGGAGATTGTAGATGAGTGGAATATGAGACGGATTAAATGACTATGTTAAGAAACTATTAGATGGTTAAGAACAAGTGAAAATTAGTGTTTTGAAGATCCTAGGAGGATTATAGATGAAAGATATGTTTGAATTTCAGTAGTTCTATAAGTAAAGTTGGTATAAGAATAACAAAATTTGTGTGATAAGTATAAAGTTTATGTTTGTAGCCTTTATGTTATTACCTACGAGCTATGGACTCACCCATCCATAATGTTGTTTTTTTTTTTTAGATTAGCTCTACATACATACATACATACATACATACATATATATATATGCCCATGAAGCACTATAAGACATGCCATAATACAAAGAGAAAATGGATTAAAAGATTTACTTTTGTTCTTTACTTCATTTATATGTTTATATATTTTATTTCAATTTATATTTATGGACCCATGTTGGAGATTTATATGTTTAGAAAAGCTTGATTTCAAACTTGATTATGAGAAGTTAATTGAAAGGATTTTATTTTAAATGTTTAGTTTCCTTCCACTATGATGTTAATAGATTAAGAAGTTAGATTTCTGCTGCACATCGTAATGGTTTAAATTAGAAGTTTATTTTTCTCTACGTTTATGAAAGGTAATGTATGATCTAATTAAATGCAATAATTTAATGGTAAAAAAAATATTAAGGACCATTTTATAATATTCCACTGCAAAGAGTCTTTAATAAGAAGAGTGTTAAAGAGATTAACACATCGGAGTTTTATCTAGTGATGAGATTTTGGGGCATTACACAAAGATAACCTATTCATGCCACCAAAAGCCCTCAAATGATGCAAAACCCAAGGTATTAACTAACATGTGAATTGTAAGATCATTTCATAAGAATCCATAGAATATCATAAATTGCTATAGGACAATATATATATATATATATATGTGTGTGTGTGTGTGTGTGTGTG
>JAOXJP010233338.1:0-10332 GCA_025762735.1 Platanus orientalis | reverse complement strand
ACCAATTACTTCCCAGTATTATTGAAAGAAACCAGTCTAAAAACCTCCAAAACCTGGGGCTTTGAGTTTCCCTAAATCAAAAACAACTTTCTTAATTTCCTTTATAGAAAAGGGAGAGTCAAGCATTTCTTGTGATTTCTTAGACAGTAACAGAATAGGACTTTTAGAAACAGAAGTAGTTTGTTCCCTACCAGGGAAAGAGGATGAAAAAAGGGACGAAACATAATTTTTAGATGATGATGAAATCTGGTGATCACCTTTAATCCAAATATTTTGATCATTAAAAAAAAAAAATTGTTCATATGACTAGAGGAGGAAAATATTACTATGTAATATTTATAGATGACTACTCTAGGTTCATAAAGTTGCACTTGTTAAGAATAAAAAATGAAGCTGGAGAAGCATTCGTCAAATATAAAAACAAAGTAGAAAAGAAAATCGAAAGACTAATAACTGATAGAGGATGTATGTAACACCCCCGGAACCTGGACTCGGATATGTGATCCGTAAGCACCTCGGATTCAGATCATTACATTGACTCAATCACCAATGTTCACAATCCGATAGTCATAATTCAATTGTCATATTCACATTTTAAGTTCGATAATTGCAAAAGCGTGCTTATATTTAATATATCACAATAGTTCAATAAACAATAAGTCGCAGTAGAAATAACATTAATCTCCAGTATAAATCCAAAGTAGTACTAAAACATCTAGATATAGTAAAAGTCAATAGTCTACATCAGTGCGGTGCCCGTTCACCCAAATCACAAAGGGAAAAATAGAATATATATATATATATATATATATAGCCTCTCAAATAATACCCACAACACTAATGGTCCAAAGTATAACCAATAACAAAGTACGATAGAGAAAGAAGGAAAGGTTGAAGTTGTCATAACAAGTCCTTAGAATAGAGGACCTGCAGTAATAGACAGTCTGAAAAATAAAATGAGCGGGTTAGTCCAACATGTAAACAATCTAATTGACTATAGATAATATAGATAATACGAAGTAAAGTATAAATATGAGTACTATCAAGTTCAAAGGTCAATACAAAACTAAATAATGATCGAAATACTAATCATAATTATGCTTGTACAAACTAAACAATAATTAGATATGAAACTAAAGTCGAAGGTCCAATCTAAAGTTTTAAGTTCAATAAAGAATTGTGATTTGATAATTTGAAGTTCAATATTAAATACCGAGTAAGAATTGGTATCCAAACAAGTAATTAAATAAAAATATCAAAGTCTATGAGTTCAATGACTTATAGTAGTTTCAAAGGATCCGATGTTCAATGATTTTAAGTGTTCAAGGTTCAATGAGTCAAAAGGTCCAAAGTTCACATTGATCAAAATGTTAGAAGTTTGATATTCAAAGTTCGAAGGGTCCAAAGTTCAGTATTCAAAAGGTCCAAAATCTACATGCTTTAAAGAGTCCAAAGTCCAAATGACACATGTCATTTCCCAGAGGTATCCAAAGGTCCAAAGTAAAATATTTGTATGCTCTAGTCAACCCAACGATTAAGATCATGAGTTTTGTACCTAATCCCACGAAAAAGAGTTATGAGTCTTCTATTTAACCCCAGAAGAATAGCCCAAACCCTTGTTGTAACCCCAAGGGTATGGTCATGAGTTTATGTTTATCCTCATGAATAGGCCTAAAAAAATATGTGAACCAAATATCATGTTTGAAGTACTTTCTCACACTTATCCCTATGAGTTGGCCCAACAACCAAAGTCCATAGGTCACATTTAGCATGATAAAGGGGCCTAAAGAGATCAAAGAATACACTTAGCCCGATATCAAGACCCATATAGTCGATGGTCATACTTAGTCATGTAACAGGGCCTAAAATTGGTCAAAGATTCGAAGTCCAATAGGGTTCATATTAATAAGTTCGAAGGTTCACTTGAG
The DNA here is from genome assembly GCA_025762735.1 of Platanus orientalis. NCBI lineage: Eukaryota > Viridiplantae > Streptophyta > Magnoliopsida > Proteales > Platanaceae > Platanus > Platanus orientalis. The sequence continues at coordinate 8,404 of JAOXJP010233338.1, read as the reverse complement.
TTTGATAATCAAAATAGTATTATAATACATAAAATGAGAATAGGCATGTCATTATTATAGTTAAATCTTTCTAAAGGCATCTAATTCACTTAGATTTAATGTTAATAAATGATACAATATTCATAAGGCCAAAGTCATAATAATTAGTTAAGATTTCACATAAAAACAATAATTCAAAGCATGTAATAGGATTTGATGGTTCACATAATTCATATGATCACATAAGGAGCATAGAGCTCAACAGAATCAATGAGTTCAATGCAAATGTATAGAAATTCAAAAGTTCTAGTGATTTTCAAATGAATCTAATCGTAGAAATCAACCAAATATCATTTATAGTGTTCAAAATAGAGGGCAAATGAAGTTTGCTAATCAATTTCATCATAGTTAGTGTAGATCTTGAAGGATTCATAATTTCTCACAGATTTCCAATAGTTCACATAGAGAAATTTTAGATTTTATATGATCTAAAGTTTTCAATGTATGAAATAAGTCCACACAATGTTTAAGAACAATAATCTTTCACAAAATAAGCATAGATCTAAATATCACACAAGATTTAATAGTTTAAAACATGAATCTACATAATTTGTAGAGATTCCAATAAGAAATGAGTTATACAAGCGTAAAGAGCAAAATACTTATTAAACAAGTTAGAATTCATGGATCTATCATGGTTCAATCGATTGAATTCAATGATTTTTTATAATATCATAGAATTCCGTGAACATCACATAATATAAAAATCAAAAGAGGAAAATACATCACATCACCCATAGTAAGCAAAATGTGAATGGATAAAAAAACGCTCACCTTAACCAATGTTAACCGCTGCTCCTTGTCAGGCAGCGGGCACATCAATGCCAAAAAGTGAATATGCACCCTCCAAAAAAATGAAAATCACTTTTCAATGCTGATGTGTCTGCCCCTGACAAGGTTTGGCGGTCATTATTTGTTAAGGGAAGCATTCATAAACCAATCCCAAGCAAAATTACTTACAATTCTTCTAAAATCCTTTGTTCATTGCCAAACTCTTTCACTTCATTCTCTCAAATCATCTTGTTCTATAATATTAAAGTAGATTTAATATCAAATGAACGAAACTAAGTAGTTCACGGAAAAAAATCACTTATCCTAACAAAAATTCTCAATGATGGGTTTAACTCATTAGATTGGGGAAGAATTTCTCATCATTCCTCCAAAATCTCTCTCTAGCTTATTTTACATGTTCTAAAAAGTATAATAGACCCAAGTGAGGTTTAAAATGGGTAATAATTATTCACAAACAATATCCCACATGGGTGGCGGTCAAATAAAAGCAAGCCACGTCATTTAGGTGCATTTTTTTTCAGGCCTGATTGGTCAGGGGTTTGGTGATGGGGCAGGGCTTTGACTGGTTAAGGGTTTGGTGACCAGTCAAAGCTCTTCCTGAGGGTGATGCCCTATCTCTGACCGGTCATACACATGTCAGGGTGTGTTCTAAATTTTTAACTCAGACATTCCATGGTAAAATGAGCATAACTTCCTCTATAAAGCTTTGAATTACACATTGTTTAAGGCATTGGAAAATAGACTCCAAAAGATTTCCAATGAGTATGGCTTGTATTGAAATTCTCTGGTGATTATACAAGTGTACCTATGATTTTACCCCAATTACACTATTAAGACAACTTTAGAACTTGACAAATTCGAGATTTGCATTTGTTTTCTTCACTTCTAATCCATTCTATTGGGTCCTAAACATCACAAGTGACTTCATAAAAATGTTAAAAGAAGAATTTACCCTTACACATGTTTAATTATGTTTTTACCCTTCTAATGCATCGTGGGGTATTACAAGGTAAGTATAACTCAACCTCATTAAGAAAATAATGCGAGAGTAGTGGTACAATACTTAAACCATTGCTCCATATATTTTAGAATCCAATAAAGTGGCAAAAAGGAAAAAAAATATATTTTCTTTATGAAATGATGAATGCCTTATTATTTAGTTTCGAGTTACCCATGAATATGTGGGGGGAGGCTATATTATTTGTCTGCTTTGTACAAAATAGAGTACTACGTATGAAAATTGACAAGACTCATTAAGGATTGTGAAATAGTCATACACCCGGTCTTAAATATTCAAGAGTACGAAGATGACTAGCCAAAGTTGGTCTATATGAAACTAAGAAGAGGAATTAGAATTAATAACTTTAAAATTATGTGTTTATAGGATATGTAGAAAATTGTGTTGCATATAAGTTTTTAGTCAAAAAATCATAAAACAATATTTTAGAACCTAATACAATTATAAAAGCTAATGATGCAGGATTTTTTGAAAAAATGTTTTTGATGAAAAATAAAATATCTAGCAATATAGAGAATAAAAACAAAGAAAATGAATTAGCAGAAAAAGAAAACAAGGAAATACCCAAAGTTAGGAGTAAAAGAATTAGAAATACAACCTATCTTGAAGATGATTACTTTATCTATCTTGTAGATAATGGTCCTAGTAACTTTAAAGAAGCCATGGGATATCCAAATGCAATATTCTAGAAATAGAATATAGATAGTGAATAAGAATATATTACGGTTAATCAAATCATACTTGGGAATTAGTAGAGTTGCGTGGATGTACTAAATCCATAAGATGAAAATGAGTATTTAGAAAGAAATTAAAATTGAATGGAATAATAGATAAATTTAAGGCTAGGTTGGTAGCCTTAGGATGTGGACAGGAGGAAGATGTCAACTATTTTGACACATATGCTCTTGTTGCAAGAATAACAAATATCAGAGTATTATTTTCATTTGCCGCAATACAGAAGTTGATCTTATATCAAATGGATGTTAAAAAAACATTCCCAAATGGAGACTTAGAAGAAAACATATACATTAAACAACTTGAATGATACATAGTACGTGGATAAGAATATAAAGTGTGTAGACTAGTTAAATCCTTGTATGGATTAAAATAATCGTATAAACAATGACATGAGAAATTTAATACAACTTTGATATCTAATGGGTACATAGTGAATGAGTCAGATAATTGAGTTTATAGAAAATTTACTAAAAATTCGAAAGTAATTATCTACTTTTATGTAGATGAACTGCAGATATTTGGAACTAGTCTGGAAGTAGTTAAATCTATAAATAAATTTCTTTTGTCAAAATTTGATATGAAATATTTAGGTGAGGCAAATGTAATTTTAGGTATTAAAATCATAAAAAGCTTTAGTGGATTGTTGTTGAACCAATCACACTAGGTAGAAAAATATATCAAGGAAATTTGGACACTTTAAGTGTAATCTAGTGTCAACTCCAAATGATTTTAATACACAATCGAGGAAAAATGTGAGTGTCCAATAGCTTAATTAGAATATGCTAGAACAATAAGTAATTTGACATTTTTGTCAAATTATAATAGGCCTTACATAACATGTGATGTGGGTAGATTGAGTAGATATACTCATAATCCTAATAGCACTCATTGGTATACAGTAGTCGTGTTATTTAAATATTTAAAAGGTATAATTGACTATAAGTTGTGCTATAGTGGTATACCTCATGTGTTAGAAGGTTAATGTGATGCCAATTAGATATCCAATACAATGAATACCTAATCAAGGAGTGGATATGTGTTTACTTTTGGTGGAAGTGTAGTCTATTGGAAATCAATTGAGCAAATTTGTAAAGAATATTCAACTATGAAGGCTGAGTTTATTGCCTTGAAAAAATACAAGAGTTGAAGCTGAGTGGCTAAGAAATCTTTTAGCAGATATTCCTTTATGTAATAGACCCATTCAATTGGTGTCAACACTTTGAGACAATTAAGCTGTTATAACGAGAGCTAAAAATAATACTTACAATGGAAAGATAGACATATAGGTAATAGTGGTATTATATCACTAAATTTTGTAAGGTCAAAAATGAATATGATTGATCCTTTGACCAAATCACTTGATCGGAAGGTGGTGAGAGATACATCGGAGGGGATGGTACGATAGTCCAATTGTGAATTGATACAATGAAAACCCATCCTATGTGATTGGAGATCCCATGAAGGAGGTTTAAATGGGTAAGAACGAAGCCAAAAGACAACTAGTTTAGTACTCTTAAAAGAGCGTAAGCTCTTGGTCCCCTTCTATGGTCTATACAGTGAATAGGTTGTAACATATATTAGGGACGAGTTATTTAAACTCTTAGGCCTTGATTGGTTGCCATAAAAAAAGTTTTTTCATGATAGAATTTTCATTGAAAAAATAATTTTTAAGTTGTCTAGTTGCCATAAAAGTTGGTTTTTTCATATTTTCTCGTGATTATCTTATTTCATTTTTCTCGTGGGATTTTCTTTTATATTATTTTCTATACAGTTCAAGGCAACCAGATTGGGTATTAATGAATTCATAGCCTATGGGTGGTGCAGTTAGTTGCAGTTCGTGCTTGATGATTACATCTATATGAGTGTAGAAGTAGGGTCGCTTCATATGATAACTTAGGCTAAGTTCACTAGAGCACTAATGAAAATTAGGAGTGATGCAAGTTTGAAATGTGTCAAATCGATAAAATGACAATGCTTGAGATAGTTGGAGGTGAGTTGTAGATTTACATAAATGAATAATGGTTCAAAAGAGCTTGTTCCACCACGTTCAAATAATTCTTATTTTGTATATCCTAAGTATCAATTAAGAATCCAAAAGACACTAGTATGACTGCATTCAATTACCGTTGGTTTAAATCCAAATTGAATCTTTTTCTTATTTATAGTTTGAATAAGCATGGAGATTGTTGCATTTTGAAAGATTCAAAATATGATAAATGAGCATTTCGATTGATCCAAGGCGGAGAAACAGAAAAACTCCTTCCAAACGTTGAAGATCCGTTGATGGAATTTTGTATAGAGATGTAAGATATATATATAGACATCTATTTGTGATTTTTTCATTACCAAAGGGTGTCTAAATATCTATAGACACAATTCTAAAGTGGCTCTTCACAATCTATAAATTTAAGTAAAGGTTTTCACCCAATAGACACTGGAAACTTTATCTCTCTAATCTCTCTCTTATTTTCTATTTTGTTTCTCTTTAAATAGTTTCAATCTTGTTTTGTAACTGAAATCAAGGGTTATTAAGTTGTATTTTGTCAGGTTGAAACCACATTCATTGCCATTTGTTGGAGGATTTCTCAAACAGTGTAGATTGGAGAAGCCTTTGTCATCGAATCCTGAGAAGGTCGCCTACTACAGCTTGTCACGCTGATTAAGGGGAGATGAATATCGTTTAGGACAGTGTCCTTGAACATGCCTCAAGATATTTCTAATTTTGTTTTCAAGAGTTTTATTTTGAAATATTTAAATTTTTTGCACAATATTAGTTTGATTATTTGCAACAAAAGACAACAAAACAGTATCTCTTTATTTCTTGCAATAGAAACTAGTTTTCCACAACAATTATCTATTAGGACATTATGTTGGGTTTATTCTATCATTATTTATTTATTTTTTTGTAAATTCAACTGATTTAAATTTGATTTATCACAATTGTTTAACAACGTTTGGAACTTTTATCATTTATTTTCTTTTTTTGGGTATTGCCACATAGCCATGACACTCACACAAAGCACAAGACTGGCAACACCATCATGCATTGCTCATCGACTTCATATCACTTGCGACAGAGCAAGTGTGCCAAATTTTTACGGTGTGAACACTGGAGGAGTGTGTCCCATGCACTTTTTGGTGGGGCACGCCATAAAAATTCGGTGCACTTGGCCCAACCAAAAAGTGCATGGACCCCACCCCCCATGTTTCACTCCATCAAAATTTGGCACACTTATTTCCCTTGTGGGTGATTTCATCCCCTGCTCATCCACCCTTTTCCAAGGATTCGACTCTAGGTCTTTCCTTGCTAGGGAAGATATACGCGCCCACCTAACTCTGTGTAAACAATTTTTATGATACTAATTTGTGATCCATCATTCTGGGAGCAAAATTTAGAGTTGTTCATTCGAAGTTGCCTTGGAACATAAGTACAATGAGAATGGATCCCATCCCCTTGTGTTTTGCCTCATGGGGCATCGCACGAAGGGGGCATTGCTGAGGATATCAACCCAACTTTTATCGTTCATCCAACTGGGATTTGGTATGATCCATCCTGTGTGACTTAGGTCAGCATGGCATAGGGGTGGACACATCAGCACTGAAAAAGTGATTTACTCTTTTTAGAGATGTTTTTCACTTTTCGACTCTAATGTGTCGGCCCCTTATGCCATATTGATCTTGACAACACAGGGGTGTTCGTACCTAATCATTTGGGCGTTCCATGATTTGGTGAGAAAATTAGATCCCCAAAACTACATAATTACATCCAATCCTTATGTCCAAACACAATCTGAAATTGAGGACATTTCATACTAATGTTCACTTCTCTAGCCATTGCAGACCTCAGTCCCTCGTGGCGAAGTCGTGACAGATTGCCTCGCGTTTCCAACCCAGCATGAAATTTTGAAGCGAAGTACCAATCTTCATATTATTCGTATAGTTCATCGATCTGAGAAATTCAGGGGTTTCGGAAAGATGATGGTCGATTTGGGAGCGTTCTCAGAGGAGAAATTCGACGCGAAGAAATGGATCAATGCGGCCTGTCAATCACGGCACCCTCAGGACCCGGTGGAGAGGCATTTAGCAGATCTGGAGATGAAGCTTCAGATGATGTCCGAAGAGATCGCTGCGTCTCTGGAGGAGCAGAGCAGCGCCGCTCTTCTTCGAGTCCCCCGCGCCAGCCGCGACGTCATTCGCCTCCGCGACGACGCCGTCTCTCTCCGTAATTCTGTCTCCGGAATCCTCCTCAAGCTTAAAAAGGTATCCAGATCTATCTACTTGTCAATTTCACTAAACGAATTCTTACAACAACAATAACAACAATCCAGATCTTTTTTTCTGTTTTGGATTGACTATAAGCTTAAGATTCTCTCCAGGTTAAATTCTGAATTTTGTAGTTGCTTAGTTAATTAGGGGAAGCAATAGATCCTTGGTAGAAATTTGGCAAATTTAATCTCTAATCTAGTGGATTACAATGAAGATAATGCATGTAAATGGCTTGAAGTGAATTACAGTCCACCCTCTAATAGCTGATGTTCTGTAAGGTAATAATCTCTAATAATGAATTATCTTTAGAGGAACCAATTTGGTTTCATAGTGCATATCCTGTAATACCTACAAAGTAGTATTTATTTTTAGATGTTTTAGTATGTTGTTATATATTACAATTAAATATAATATTAAATATAATTCTGTTAATATTACTAAAATAAACTTAAATACATCTCTATGTGGTACATATTATATGCTATCTTAAGTAGATCTACAACAACAACAACAACTACAAACAGCCTTATCTCAATTATTTGGGGTTTGGCTACACGAATCCTGTTTTGCCAGTCCGCTCTATGTAGGGCCATATTTGCTGTTAAATTACAAGCTGCCATGTCCCTCCTTACTACTTCAATCCAGGTCAATTTTGGCCTTCCTCTAGTCCATCTAGCACCTTCAATTTGCATTGTCTCACTCCTCCTCACCAGTGCACTCATTGCTCTTCGTTGCACATGACCAAACCATCTCAATCGACTTTGCCTCATTTTATCACCTATAAGATCTTAAGTAGACCTAATTAAAAAATTAGAAAAGAAAGATAGCAGTTAATTTTTATATTTCCTGTGAAAAGAGTAGACATATATACTTGAAGATCATGTATATGAAAAAAAATATATTTTTTTGATAAGCTATATATGAAAAGTTTATATGCAGGAAACTGTAAAGGGAAGCTTTTAATTTTCACAATGGAAATTCTAAAAAAAAAAAAAAAAACCTTAATATTTAACACCTCGAATACCTACAAAATTGTGTGTACCATGACTATTAGTTAATACTGTAGTCTGGAACCCTGCTTAGGAGCAAGTAATACGGGGATGGGAGAAGTTTGTCAAAATACTTGGGCAATCTTTGTCCATAAGACCCAATGTCACCTAGGCCAGTGCATCAAATCTCCTGCAGTGACGAGACTCAGACGATCGTAATTTGTAATTCACAGATTATTAGTGAATTATTATCATAAGTCCTAAATTGGCAGTGGTTTGTGACAGAATTAATTCATGGAAATGATTAGAACATTTCAAAATCAGATCACGACAGCAATTAGTCCAATTTTTGAATGTCTAGAAGTGTAATGTAGCAGTACTCTAGACACTGGCCTTGATTTGTCTCCTGATTATGTAATAACCCCATCAATCTCCATCACCTGATGTGATGTAGAACAGAACTCACAAGAAGTTTTGTGAGTTAGACACAAGAAAGGAAAAAGGCTCTAGTAGAAATCATGAGAGTTACACACAAGAAAGGGAAAAGGTCTAGTAGAAATCA
>JAOXJP010233337.1:0-10332 GCA_025762735.1 Platanus orientalis | reverse complement strand
ATCTATTTGGCCAAAATTGTTTTCCCTAAAGCAACCTACCTAATATCCGTGAGTTATGTGCAAGTAATGGATGTCATATCACCTGAGTCAAAATTAGGGCACTTCCTCCCTCTACTACATGTGGCAAAGCCACATATACTAAAGGGTGGGCATCTGTCAACACCTAAATTTTGACTCGGACCCTCAAGTAAATCTTGTGTGCTCTATAAAACAAATGTTTAGAATCAGACCTTAGGCAACCCTGGTGTAGGAAGCTTAAGACTTACCCTTTGCCCTTATGTAAACCTTAAAATCTATCATAAACAACTTAAACATGATCAAAACCTTAAAAACCATAAACAAACCCTAAAATCAGAGACTGAGCCTGGACTCTAGGAGGTTTAATACGTGCCCTTAAAGTTTCTCGCGGATATTTCGATTGTAAAGGTATTACGAACATCAAATTATATGCAAATCCGTACTCAGGTTCGACCTTCCGGTTTTCAGAGCCGTCTTCACTCTTTCGAAATACATCAATTTCTGATAACCCGTCACTTTCAAGGATTCACCAATAATTGTGCAAACAACTCAATTTCCAGACAACCAATTACAATATTTTCATATTTTCTTAGCCCTCATAAGCCTTCCTGAGTGAAGCATTCTTGACTGATAAATTATGGTTTTACCACCTATGTTCTCCCAATTTCGTTCCTTCCATGCAATTGAGTTTTAACACTCGTTGAGCCTTCAAAGGTGCCCTTGGCACCCAAAAGACAGCTAACTAATTCCCCCACAACCCAAGTTCTTTAACCCTTAAAGTCCGTCTCTTGTAGAATTTTCACGGGGGTGGTCCTGACCAATAACCTTACATTTAACAAGCATGGATTTTTCTAGGTTATGCAAACGAACTCATTTTATTTAAGTTGTATATATATATGCGATGAAGTGAGTGGTGGTGACGGATACAGAGCTGTCGGACGAACAGTGATGATGTGATGGATGTATGATATATTTGGAGTGCTTTGTTGATGTGTGGACTATTAGGTTGTTGAAGAAAGTGACATGGGGATCACTATTCATCCCCCGGGGGTCCATATTACAACTGTTATGCTACCGAAATTTTGGCAGAAATTGCATGTGGATTTTTTGCTTAATCTTAATAAAATGAGATAAAGGCAATAGGTGAGACCAATAAATTGATAAATCAAGTTTACCATTAGACTGTAACGGGTTTAGAGTAGGAAACCACAAAAGCGAATGAGGTGGGGTGCCTAACACCTTCCCCAACTCATAAACGAATAACTTACCCAGGGATCTCTGGGAGTTGACTAGTTTAAGTGTGGAGTTAGACATTTTAAACCATTTTCAAAACTTAAACTTGTTTTATTTTCAAAATTGATGTCCAGTTACATCATTAAAAAGACTGGTGGTGACTTCAAGTCACATAGGATATTTCCTGTGATAGGCAAGTCTCTTTCAAAAGGGATTTACCCGTGGTGAGAAAATCAAGACCCACAGATACAAAAAAAAGAACAGATGAAAAAAAAATGTGAAGTGGAGAACCCATTCTTCGTGATTAGCTTAAAAACAAAGAATAGATAAAAATAAATAAACAATAACAGATGAAAAAAATGTGAAGTAAAAAACTAATTCTTCATGATCTACTTGAAAAAGAAAATAGCAAAAGGAATCTCTCTCTTGAAACCTTAAAAAACCATTGATCAATTGAGTGAGGTTGCAAGTACGAAGAAGCTAGCTGAAACCCATGCTACTTTCAGTGCTAGAAAAACGGGGTTGAAAAGGGAAAACGAGAAAGAAGAGAGGAGATGGAAAGGTGGAAATCGAGAGAGAGGGAGAGAGAGAGCCTAAGTTGTGCAGTTTTCCAACCACTTACACAGTTTAACTTGCAACCAAGCAGAGCTTAAATCTCCTACAATGGATCAACTAGAAAACATCAGCAAATCAAATTAGTAGAATGAATAAAATTACTTCAAGGACAAGAGAGATAGAGAGGGAGAGAATAAAATTTGGATGGTCTATGAAGTGATTTAATAAAAAAATACCCAAAAAATATAATGTCAAAAAGGTGAAATCCATGGAGAATGGGGTCTTAACTGTGACCGTTCCAAAAGAAGAAGCCCCAAGTGAACTTCGCATAGTCGGCCTACCATTGATTTTGTGGGTTGGGGTCTTCCATGTCCTCAACTCACTCAAAAGGATGAGAGAAAAGGAGCATGGACAACAAAGCGAGAGAGCAAGAGAGAGGGATGAGAGTGATGAGACAAGGAAGAGTATTAAGAGAAGCATACATGAGGATTGAGGCAATAGTGCACGGTGAGAGACCTGTTACTTCCACTGTCGGTGAGAAGTTTGAGTGGAGAGCCTGAAGATCGTAAGCAGTGAAAGAGGAGTTGTGTAAACAGTTAAAAGCCCTAGGGTTGAGTTTTGAGACTTTTGCTCTCATCGTTGGATTAAATCTAATCCAACAATATATATTTAGTCAAGCTTCGGGCTGGGTATCTAAATATATGAATTTGGGTCGAGCTAGTCAGAACATCGAGCTAAAATGACTTGCACCCGAGCCCAACCCAAAAATTATTTCGAGCATAATGTGTAGGTCCAGGCCCAACCCAGCCCAAACTTCAACCTGCCCAGCCTGCCCATTCAATGGGTTGGTCAAGTCGAGTTTCAGGCCAGCCCAGCCCAATTGACAACCCTAAAGATGATGTTCCTAGTGAGGAATTAGATTTGTTTTAGCAGGTCTACGCATAAGCTAGCCAGTCAAACAAGGCCCAGTTGCTTAGAAAATTAAGGACATTGATAAATCTAGAGTGTACACATATAGAGGAATCGAAGATGAAATCAATAATGCGAGGTAGGCCACTTGGGAAGATGGATAAATCTACCTGACATGAGCCATCCACATTTGAGAGAGTACATCGATGTAGGATCGCTACTCCCCGATGGGCACCAGTCCAGTTGATGTCAACCCTCTATAGTCAATCAGAGCAACCCGATAGAAAAGAGCAAAGGAGAAGGTAATAGTTTATATATTAAATAGTACATATTAATTCTTATGATTTGTCATGCCATTGTTGCTTATGCATTATCCTTTCTATCATAGGTCGTTTATACATCGTCAGTTCGATCCTTGTCCTATGATGCTTATATTATACACTTTCCAGATGGCATACATCCATTTATTCAGTATATTATAGATGTAGCAGCTGACGAAAATTATGGGTTTAGGGCTATTGTTGCCTTGTTGGGCATAGGAGATGATAGTTGGGCACAAGTCCTAGCAGACTTGTTACAAGAATTGGACAGTTATGGACACTATTATGAGCCTATTTTTTGTGGGTTTATAGTAGTGCAGAAGATTAGGTGTTCGATTGCATACTTTAGGGAAGGTCCCTCATACAAGTACTGGATGACCTTCCCAGAATGTAGACACCTAATAGTTAGTTATTACAATGTTGTACTATACCTTTTGAGTGCGCAACAGTGTTTGACATTCTTGCCACTCCAATCTGACCCATTACCCGTTGCCACCCAGAAAGAAGTTGTTATAGGCTTCGTAAACGACAACCAATTTATACAGGTAAACATACATGCGTAGGGTGCTATTATAGTCAATCATTTTAATAGTGTTTAACTTTATTGTTTGTTATGCATACAAGTCTTCCTCATGTCAGGTTATCCTATCCCACCCATCACGACACTTTGGCATAGATACCAGAGCGATAATGCATCAGGATGGGCACTACATTCGTACAAACCAAGAATTGAAAATTTCTAATATGTGATTGGGGAGGATGTAGTGACAACAGAGACAGTTAATTTAACTAACGAATGACACTTGCACAGTGCATTGATTGTGCAATTTTGTATTAACAACTTCTATATCTAATTGATAGTGATGAATCCCTTTTTACCTATCATTTTATTTTATTTTATTCACTAAGCAAATGAGATCTTTTAGTGCGTGGTTTTAAAGTATAAAAATGTAATCATAATAACAAGTAAAAAAAGAATGCCAACAAACAAAACCGTGGTTTATATAAATAGGGTCATCCCTAAACAAAATAATATAATGTATGAGGGGCCTCATCCCCTATAAAATACAAAATACAACTCATTAACTAAAAAAAGGATAAAAAACTATGTCTTTGTGGTCTCTGTGATTGGCCTCTTCCTTTGTGTGTATGTCGACGGAGCCGTCGCTGGCTTACCATAACAAGTCACGATATCCCAGACTTACCTAATCGCAGACATCATGACACTATGCCGGGTCATCGCAGGATGACCTTCCATGACTGGTCTCAGTATAGACACTACCCGCTCAAGACGTTGAAATAAACACAAATAAATATAATATAAGTTGTAATGAAAAAAATAACTACAATGAGAGAAATACGAATGTTGAAATGATATAACTCATATGCCGTGAATGACTGCCCAAGTTGTGGTGCTCCAAGTGATCTAAGGTCTGGATTTTGCAGATATCGATGTGATACGCATGCATACCAGTCCATATAGTCAGGTGCACAATCAGCGGAAAAACGTGCAGGCAGGGATCAATGCTTGGCGGAGAGTACATGGCTTTGCCATACCACCCATACCTCTTCATAAAAAACATAAATGGGTCTATATGATGATGCAAATGAACCACATACTCGCTGTCTCAATGCTAGTGGAGTAGATGGAATAATCTGTTGTTGCCCAAACTACCTCAGAACCCTTATTGGATGATAGGGTTCCACGATGTCAAGGCATTTAAGCATGCCACGGTAGTATGCAATATCAGGCAGTGGGTGATACAACCTGCAATCGTCATACGGTAACCACGTGACCTGCACAAGTTAACATATTCGTCAGACAAATAAAAAATAATTACATAAAAAAGTATTGACCTATATTATATAAAAGTAAACACATACGTCTTTGGGGCCCCATGCATCGATGGTCTCCCAAAGTGCCTTCACATTTTCTATAAGAATATCTGTCTCCTTGCGTGGCCTATAATGCTAGATGTGGGGGTCTTAGGGCCAATAACCAATGTTTTGGTGCTGAACAATGTCAGGAAAAGTACTCATAGATCCACCCCTCTATCAATGTAAGGTACCCAACAATCTGCCATACCTCTAACCTACTGGCAAACCCCAGTTGTTGATATAAATATGCTAGTGTAATGGCTCCCCTCTCGTAAGTATGTACGCTATCAAGATCCTGCAAGCAGTGGAGGTAACCGACTGAAACCCAACTCGTTGTTTTATCAGTAAACAGTGTGCACTCAAGCAAATAGAGTAAGTATGCCCTGATAGAGCGTCTGATTGCCTCTAAACCACTAGTGTCAATCACCCCCTGAAATTTTAACCATAGCCACTCCAACCTGACTAAGCAACCATGTGCAGATCCAAGCTCCTCGCTAGCCTCCGCCGTCATCACTCCAATTGTATGGGATAACAAAGTCTGTGCCTCATCCGACAGGCTAAGGGAGATGGCCTTCCCATGATCGTCATCTCCTTAAACGGCATATGAAACATAGTCGTCTCGGGGTACCATCGCTGGACAAATGCAGCGATGATGACGAGGCTTACTGTCGGGTACAAACTGTGAACCAGTGGAAGTAGTCCAAAGTGCTCAATATAACCCCACCATAAACCATTCTGCACATCTAACTGTTGGTACTTCCAATCAGCTATCTTCAATCTGTGGCTGATCAACTTCAGCAATGGCTGCTCCTGTAATTGAAACAAATAATATTAGTACGTCGGGTATTATTAATAAGTATAAATTTTTAATCTTAAAAATATTACCTAAAGCCGTCATATAAGTGCAGCAACATGTGTGGGATAACTAGTAAGGAGCGTCAGGTCTGCAAGCGTTCCGGGGACAAACGCCTCTAGATCATCCTCATGCACATCTCCAATATGCTCAGGCACCTCTCCTGCAACATGGTCATCTACTGCAAGCTCTGCATATGAGCGACTAGTAGATGTCTCATGCCTAGATGCGTCTACCCTCTCTACAGCCCGACGCTAGCGGGCAGATGCAGTAGGAACAAAGTACTCATCTATTGCATCTATATCTAGCACACATGTTGTCATATTGTGTTAGACGTGCACAATAACAAATTAAGTTAATAAACTATTTTCATTTTTCAAAACTATATATATATCCATCACTTTAAAGATTCGCGAAGAATGAAGGAAACTGCTCCATCCAAGTGAAGTCATGCTACCCTAATAGCAAGGTGACAGAGGCTTTAACATCACCTACCTAAAATGGGACTGTGAACACCATCCGATGAGAAGATAGCTCAAAATATCTTAGATTCTATTGGGTTGATCCATTGAAGGCCATAATGGTCATGGGGTCCCTTTTAAGTCATTTCCTGTCAATCCTAAAGTTCACACGAACTTTAACATACACACATTTAAGGTAGAACCATTGTCAATTGGCACTAACAAGATACACAACTGATTATGGATGGTGGTGATGAATGGAGGGGAAGTATTGTGTGATCATTTTCTAGTGTTTCTTTCATGAAAAGCGTGATCGTTTTTAAGGTCATGTCATTCATCTTCTCTTTTCCCTTTTAGTATTCTATGAGATGATCTTTCTTGAGGACTCTATCAATTGTAGTGATATAGAAAATGTCATTGTTTTCCAAAAAAATTGATGGTGATTCTTCGACATAGGGCACAATGGAATCCTCAATAGTTATAGGGATTATGGATCAAGTGTTTAGTATCTAAATTAGAGGTAGGAAAGAAAATAGAAGGGGGAATCAATAGGACCAAAGGTTCATTTTTTTTTTTTTTTTGAATCAAGATTTAGGACTTCGAACGGGTTCTATGAAATATGCATGGGCATGCTTTCCTCTTGGTTCTATGAAGAAGTTTTTTTTTTTTTGGATTTTTTGGTGTTCAAACTAAGGTTGCCGAGCAAGGGTGCCACTGCTCGGCCAACCCAGCTGAGTAGGGCATGCCCCGCTCAAACAGCCCATCCAAGCATGCATATGCTTGCTCGGCTGGGCTATCTGTGCGGTGCATGCCCTGCTTGGCTGGGCTAGCCGAGCAGTGGTAGCCTCACTCGGTAGCACCAGTTCGAACATGGATACGCAAGAAAAAAAAAAAACAAAATTACCTCTTGTTCTACCGTATATTGATATTTTGTGAGGGAATGTGAGGGAGAGGAGGAGGGTTTGGGGATGTAGCTAAGGAGGGGGAGAGGAAAGGTAAGGGGGAGGGAGAGTGTTCGTGAGAAAGAGGGAGAGTGCTCGGATAGTGTTTGTGAGGGAGAGGGAGAGTGTTTGTGAGGGAGAGAGAGAGAGAGCATTCGGCAAATGCTCGTGAGGGAGAGAGAGATCAATGTATTGGAGATGAGGGGAGGTTAGAAAAAATGGAGGTGTGAGAGTTGAATTTGAGTTTTATTAGAGGTGTGGAATATGTTTAGATAAAAGAGTATAATGGGAAGTGTAGGAGGTATGCTTAAAAATATTTGAAGTGAAGTTAGAAAAGAGGAAACATGAGGGGAGGTTAGAAAATTTTGAGGTGCGAGTTGCAGCTCCCACTTTTTATTCTCATATGGTCTCAAGACTCAAACACTACAACAAGGATCAAAATACAACAACAACAACAAACAGCCTTATCCCAATTATTTGGGATCAGCTACATAAATCATGTTATGTCATTCTGGTTTGTTTAGGATCATATATGTCGTTATATTACAAGTTGCCATGTCCCTCCTTACTACTTCAACCCAGCCTTTCTTTCTTTCCTTTTTTTTTAGGATTTTAAAGTTCAGGTTTGTTTAAGAAGTTATTTTTTAAGTTAGGTTTGGTAAAGATTTTTAATGGAATTAGGATTCTCAAATTATTTTTTGCAATTTTGTTATTTCAGCCAAATTAGGGTTTTAGGAATAAATATGATAATGTAATGAAACAAATGATTACTTAATCAAAACTTACATTTCTCTTGCGTTTCAATTCAAGGCCTTTGCACTTTATTAAAAGATGGCGATCATCTTATCGATTATATATGTGCTTATCTTACGTACATCTCTCAATGAATCAACCGCACCATAATCCTTTATTTCCGCCTGAAGACTTACTTATATTTATTTATATATTTGGTAAGAATCTTACTCTCCTTTTTTGTTTTGGTAGGATCTTATTATTTATGAGAGGCAAATCACATGTAAGAGTTCCACAAGGGAAAAACGAACCCTACAGTTCATAAGCTTCCCATTCCTAAATTGATGTACAAGTCTTCCAAGACTTCATAAATTCCATGGTCACGGCAAGTCCGCTCAAAATTGATGTACCTAACGTCCATCACCCTCTATGTACCCTACCCTTCTGCCATACATGTCACCAACCATTTCACTAGTTTAGATCACTTAATCAGGTTGCTAATCATTTGGTTGGGTCCCATGACATGGGTTCTCTACTCTCAATCAGCTTCGCCAATCAATCAATCCAAATAGCTAAAACACCCCATCGGTCGAATTTCCACAACCATCTGATCAACCACATGCCTATACACATCTTAAGTAGGGAGAGAGGGATCCCTTACTTACCAAAATTGGTTTACTCATCAAAACCCATAAAACCCTCACAGTACCCAAGCCCCATTAATGAGTTCAAATCCTCTGAAGCAAATGCTTGAGAGATCCTCTCAAGCACTGAGGAGAGAACATATCACATTTACAATCACGACCCTTATTTGACACAAAATCACGGTGCCGGGCATCGGGCCACTCACGGTGAAAAAAAGAGTTAGTTATCATACTGTTGTTCACGGCATTCCGGCATTCCGTCCTAAAATTTTTTTAAACCCAAATGGGATTTACATATTGTCATTATCGTTATCTTCTCGTATCGGCTTAAATTCTTTTTAATGTCTTGCCTATTCCGGAGTAAGACGCATGGCAAGACTTTAGTGGACAGGAGAGTGTATGAACTCATTGGAGGGATAGTTTTGTCATTATAGAAAAGGGAAAGGGTCTGCTGTATCCAAATTTGTTTGTCTTCCTGTGTCCCCACAACACCAGTTAACACGTGATGGTTTATTCTATCTTTGTGTGTCAACTTTTAAAATAGAGCAAATGTTCATTTGAACACTTTTTATGGCTTTATTATTCCTTTAAACTCCATTTTGATGGGTACCTGTTTTTTTCATTTGAAAACTTTTTTTGCAGTGTTAATCATATATATTCCTCACATTTTGTTTGTGGGGACATGGAGAGATAGGAAAATTGGGCATAGATCCTCAAATGTTGTCCAGGATTTGGTGTCGAGGATGGTGTCGAGGATACCAAGGGATGACACATGGAGAAAAAAATGGGTGGGGTAAAACAAAATTTTAAATTTCTCCTCATTTCTTCCACATGTTGTCTCCTTGTGTACAATACACCATCTGGACACCAAATCCCAGACAGAAGATTTATTCTGTATAGAAAAATATATTTTAAGATTTTTTATTCCCAAAATAATGTTTTATCCAGATGTACCATTCACCCCTAGGGATGGCTATGTTTGACACAACCCGTGAACAGGACATGAACCCAACACAAAATATCCAGGCTAGGTTTGACTGTAAATGCTTTTCAGGTCAAAGTGGGTCAACTTACTTTGTCACGGTTAATAAATAGGTCGGGTTAGGGTTGAGCTATATATTCGCATACCTTTAACTTGACACGACACAAATATGACCCGCCAACATGAGTACCACTTTACCTGTAAACTCGACACGAATGCAATACAAATTAACTGGGTTAGGGTTGACTGTAAATGTGTTTCGGGTCACAGTGGGTCAATCCGCTTTGACATGATTAGTAAATGGGTTAGGTTAGGGTTAAGCCATATAGTTGTATAGCCTATTTCGACACCTGTGGTTCACCACAAGGTGCCGCAGAGGATTCGAGTCCCTCACACAGGGTGTGGCCTAACGCAAAAAGTGCAGGGGTCCACACCCCCTGTGAGGGGGCGAGCAGTACATCTGAATAGAACATTATTCCTCTTTTTATTCTGCAACGTGGGGGCGCTCTCTTCGTTGCTTGAGAGAATCTCTTAAGCATTGCTAGAGTGCCCCTATTAACATCAACCTTTGGAATGCAACTTCTTTCCCAATCCAACTTCTTTTCCTAGAAAGAGGTGGAAGTTAAACAGAAAAACAGAAGAAAATTCAAACAAACAAACAAACGAAGGTGAAGAAGACAAGAAGGAAAATAACAAAGAAGAAGAAAGAGGGGAAGTAGAAGAGAACATTCAGTCCACCGAATTCCACAAGGTAAGTTGTTTCTCTTTCTTTTCTTGTTTATTTGAATGATATTGCAGCTTGGATT
>JAOXJP010233336.1:0-10333 GCA_025762735.1 Platanus orientalis | reverse complement strand
CTCCCCCCCCCCCCCCCCCAACTCTAATTTGACAGAAGAATCAGGTTTGAAGCCCTCCAGAGTGAATCAGGAAGGAAACTACTGAGAAGATCTGGAAGATTACCTGATGATATTTCGAGTGTTGTACTTGTTGAAAAAGAAAGGTATCTTGAGAAAAAGGATTCATTATGTTTCTGTGTTATGTTCTGATCAACTTGTCTTGCTATATCTCAAGGATACTGGTTTTAGTTAATTTTAGTTCTAAGATTTTTCTTTTTAAAATTTCCAGACAAAAAAGAAGATAAAGTCTGTGTCTATTAGTATCATATAAATTGTATATATAGAAGTTGTAGAAAATAAGCCATGTTAAGATCCTTCTGTGGGTTGCAGATCGTATATCAAGTCAGAAGCAGTACTGAAGATCATGGAATACATTGACCTGCCCTTCCCCCAGCTTGCATTATTCTTGCAGTTTGTACCTCTGTAAGTCACCCCTTTTCTCAGGTTACATATTACTCTCCAAGTTTTATGTTTCTTTTACACACTTGGGTTTAAACAAATTAAGGCAACCAGAAAGTTTCTGTTATTACATTTTTTTTTTAACTATTATTATTGATTGTTGCAGGTTCCTAAGGGATTTTGTATATGACAATGTTGCAAACAACCGCTACATGTTCTTTGGTCGCTCAGATTCATGTGAAATATAAATCGTTCCAGTACTACCACTCACTGTTTTAACATCTACACTGGAAAGCTGAGACACTCCCTCTACCTTGGGGTGTGAATGAGGAAACTGTCTTATCAATGCAAATATCTTTAGATTGAACTACAATTATATTGGGCTTGATACAATTGATCTGAAGGTGTAAATTAGGATTCTTAATCTTACACTGTAATGTTTCTTAACATAAATGTACACACATATTCTATAGAGAAAAAAAGTCATACTTTTCTGAACCAGTATCTGACTCAGATCTTTTTTTCATTAGTTGTAGAAAAGAATGAATAATGAATTCAAACAATTAAAAGTTACATTTTAAAATAGTTAACTTATCTTTCAGCACTAACAACTGAATGATACCACTCAACAAGAGACATATGCTTTCACAGAGTATTGAAATCCCTCCAAATAAACTACCTTAGACAAAGAATCAAGCATCTCTGATATCTCTCTTGCTTGTGGATGAGAAAGATCACCTGCAAGGAACTCATCAATCACACCATCCACCTCTATCAAACTACAACCAGGTTTCTTCTGCAAACCCTCCTCTGTGATTGACCTTCTGACTCTCTTCGCTTCCATTTCCCAACCAGCTTCTCTAAAGATATTATATAAAAGCACATAAGTACCGCAATCAGCTCCCAAATTAGCTAGCTTTTTCCAAACTCTGTTCCCAACTTCAACATTTCCATAAATCCTACAAGCACCAAGCAGAGCTCCCCATACATTAACGTCCCCTCTCTCAAATCCTCCCATCTTCTCTATAAATGTCTCAGCTTCCTCTAACATCCCTGCTCGACCCAAAAGGTCAACAATACACGCATAATGCTCAAGCTGAGGTTCAACTCTATAGACAGCACTCATTTGTTCAAACAATTTAAGGCCCTCATCAACTAACCCTGCGTGTGTGCATGCAGTGAGGATGGCCACGAATGTGGCCTCAGTGGGTTGTGTTCCATATGCACCCATCCTCTCGAACAGCTCCAACGATTTCCTTGCATCCCCATTCATTGCAACCCCTGAGATTATAGCATTCCAAGCTCTGACATCCTTTTTCGGAATCCCCTCAAAAACTGATAATGCAGATTCCACACTTCCACATTTTGAGTACATGTCTGCCAGTGCTGTGGCCAATATTGGGTTAGAGTTGAGATTATATCGTTTCACATAAGAGTAAACCCACAATCCTTGTGAGAGTGCACCTAGGTGTGCACAAGCAGTGAGGACGCTTACAAGGACTGATTCATTCGGCCTTATGCCCACCTCTTGCATCTCTCGAAAAAGACTAAGCACCTCCTTAAAGTCACTAACACGCGAGTACCCTGCCATCATTGCACTCCACGATATCGCATTCCTTTCAGGCATTTCCTCGAACAATTCTCTGGCATTCTTAACATCTCCCTTCTTCCCGTACCCATCAACCATTGCCGTCCACAAGACCACATCCCTATTAGCACTCCCATCAAACAATCTCCGTGCAGTCTCCATATCAGGAACCGAAGAGTAGAATTCAATAAGAGCACTGAGAACAAATGGGTCATCAGGAAATCCAAATTTAACAACATGGGCATGAACAAAGCGACCAATTAATTTCTTAGAAGGGAGGGGGAAGAGGGTGCAAGCTTTGATTAATGGCGGAAAAGTATAGTTATTGGCAGTTAGGCCGTTATTCAACATTTCAAGATAACAGGAAATGGCTTGAATTGGAGACGGAGACTGTGTTTGAACATAACCTCGAATCATGGTATTGAACATATAGGTGTTGCGGCAGAGAAGGTGCCTGAATATGGAACGAGCGTGGGCAAAAACTGCAGCATCACCAGAGACAGCGGCCGCAGACAGGAGGGGGCAGACAGAAAGCGGGTCTTCAGGAAAATGGGTTTTGAGTAGGTAGGCGTGGATTTGCTTGAATTGTTTGAGATTTTTGCATTTCTCTAGGAGGAGAAGAAGGTCATTGTTGTAAGGGTTTCTTTTGTTCCAGGTTTTAACGGTTTTTTGAAACATTAGAGAGATGAATAAAGCGGGAAAGTTTCTAGTAGTCCCACCTAGGAGATATAATATGGACGCGATCGGGTGACAAGAAACAAGATCATCCGATCATTGAGTTTTATGGAGAAAAGCAACCGCCTTGGGTTGACTTGAGCCGTCCATAGCATTTTTCTTGGGCTTGACTCATCTGAGTCTGATTGGAGAGATATCAGACTAACTGGTTGGGGCAATGCCTGTAAGGTGGCAATGAGCCGAACCTGAGCCTGGATTTGAGCTTGTTTCTTAAACAAGCCTGAGCTGAGTTTCACTTAGCTCAGCCTGCTACAAATTTAGTTTATTTATATTGCTGAGAATTTGGTAGGACAACTCGGAGAGTGGCTAAAGTTGGAATGACATCAGGGTTGACACATCAGTGCCAAAAAGTGAAAAGCATTCCCCAAAAAGATTTTTGGCTTGTTTTTTTGTTTTTAGTGGTGGGTGAACCAAACTAAGCCTGATTTCACAAATCCAAGCTAAGCCTAAGCTTAGCAACTCAGGCTCGTGACGAGCTGAGATTTGCTTCATGTGAGGAGCCCGAGTTGAGTTGGGCAAAGCTGGTTGCCACATCTAGATGCTTGGGTCCTTGGAATCTTGGACAACAAATCACTAATGACATTAGGCCATGTTTGGTTGTCTAAAAAAGCTGGTTTCTCATGATTTTTTTATTGTGGGATTTTTATTATCTATTATTTTCTAACTTTTTTTTATTCAATTCATGGTAATAGTGTCAGGATCGTTTTACCTTCTTATTTGTAGAAGAAATGGGATGCAATAAAATCAACAAGTAAAACGAAATCAGAAATCACGTACAATCCAAGATTTACACGGAAAACCCTAATTTTAGGAAAAACCACAGAACCACAGAGAAAACTTTCACTATCTGGAAAACATTATCAAAGATGATTTACAATTTTGGAACCTCTCCCTCTTCACACACAACCCTAGAACGAAACATATAAATACCCCAAAAACCCTAATACATATGCAGATACGGTTCAGATCCGATCCAGTACATAGAAACATTAAAAATGGATAATGTTTTTTTGAAATTTTTCATATTCGAATTTTTCTTCGGGTTGTATCTGAGTCAAATTTCAGGTTCAATTCCAGATACTAACCCAACTCAAACTTCACACATTACAAACATGACTTTAAGGAGTTGGTTCTTGATATGAAAGTCCCGTTATGTATTGTATTCTTTGTGATCTAGTTATGAATTGTAGTCTCCCATCTTTATACTCTCTTTTTTATATTTACAAAATTCATTCGTTATTCATAAAGAAAAAAAAATTCAAACCAACACGTGACATGGTATATAGTAAAGGGTGATTTGGTAGGTAGAAGGGTAGACAGTTACTCTTAATCCTTGATGGTGAAAAAATGTATGAGGTGAAAGTGCTATGATATTCGACGCTTGGCAAGTGGCCAAAATTTTTTTTTGGGGGGGGGGGGAGAGGGGTATAATTAAAAACAAATATTCTATGATCAAATATTCTTGATGGTGAAAAAAGGTTTGAGGTGAAAATGTTGTGATATTCAACGCTTGGCAAGTGACCAAATTGGGGGGGAGGGAGAGAGAGGTATAATTAAAACAAATGTTCTATGATCAAATATTGTCTATGACCATGTTACAAGCTGACACCTGGTGCGTATGGAATTAAAAGCATAAAAAAGTGCTTAGTTCAAAAGGTAAGTGTCCAAAAAGAGGTGCTAAGTTCAAAAACACATCATGGTCACAAACAATTTTGGTCATAGAACATTATTGTTCTTTATAAGTAGGGGACACATACTTTCATTTTGGCCACGTGTCAAGTGCTCAATATCACAACACTTTCACAACATTCTTTTTTATTATAGAGGTAAACGGGATGAGTATCCTATGTATATACCAAAATACCTCGTCATACATTGTCACTTACTAGAACTGTAGTGGCATGATATCTTTCCTCTGTCAATAGAGATGATTCGAACTCCTTTTTCTTGTTGTAGCATAAGGAACAAGTTTCTTGTTGTACCTTTGAGATGTTTTTCTTTTTCTTTCCTTTGTGTGGGCTGATATAGAGGTTGAGATGAGGATTTTGATTACAGAGGATCACACTCTCATACCTTCTTGATTATCACACAATGTGTCATATTAAATGCGTCTAAGTCCTTTATATCACACAGGGTTTTTGCATTGTCCCACAAGGTTATTGGCTTAAACTATTGGTGAGAATTATGGATTTAGCAACATATATTTGCTATTGTCCACCACCCTCCCCATCAAATTCAAGTGATACTCATTGAAAATATACTCTTTCACCATTTATTGGGGTTTATATCTTTCGATGTTTTCATTAGCATTTTTTTTTCAACTTGTGCACCCATCTGTAACCAATAGCCATATGGCCCCTTAGGTAGTTCAACTAGCTCTAATGTTTTATTTTTATAAAGAGCATCCATCTCCTCTTCCATGGATACTCTCTATTGGACAACATCCCCTGATTCACACGTTTATTGATAAGAAGTAGTTTCAACTCCTCAGAAATGCAAGCGTAAGTTATAATATAATCTTAAAGCCAAGAGGGAGACTTTCGGTCTCCAACAAGTTGGTCTTGATCACTTTGAGGTTCAACTTTTGTCATATCTTCATCAGCTATTTCTTTAACATCAAATATCTCATTTTCAAGAATGTTTGGTAGATTCAAAAACCTTTATTGTACTTGAGTCTAGATGTGACTTTTCTTTTTGCAATTAATCTTCATTAAAGACAACATCCGAGTTAATACTAATCTTGTGAATGATAGAATCTCATAATTTGTATCCCTTTGTTCCATCTACATAGCCAAGAAAAAGTACACTTTTTGAACCTTGTGTACAGCTTAGTCCTCTACTCTTTAAAACTTATACATAAGATCATAACAAAAAATACACATGAATGAGTAATTAATAGGTTTTTCAACAAACCATACATCTTCAAGAATTTTGCAATCATGTGGATTTGTAGAACAACGTTCACCAAATAACAAGTTGTATGAACGGTTTTTGCCTAAAACACTATTGCAACCTAGATGAACTCAACATATTCCTGTCACACTCCATAAGCATACAATTCATGTCTCATTACAAAAATCTTTGAATTCATTTTCCATATACTCCATTCCATTATCGGTTCTCAACCACTTTATCTTCTTTTCCTTTTGGTTTTTAACTAAAACCTTAATTTTTTTTTTTAAATGTGAAATGTATTGTTCTTCCTTTTGAGTATATACACTCACACTTTTCTAAAAAAATCATCAATAAAAGAAACAAAATATAACCCATCTCTTGGAGATGTAGGAGCCTCCCATGTATCAAAAGTATTAGATTCAATACATCCTTAAACTTATCAATGGAAGAGGAAAAACTAGCTTTGTGTTGCTTATCAAATAAACAACCTTTACAAAAATCTAAACTTATAGATTTTAAACTAAGAAGTAAATTATGATCAATGAATACCTTAAGTTCATGCTCGCTTATGTGGTCCAAATGCCTATTCCAAGTCATAATTGACTTGGTAACAACATTAGTAACAATATCATCGACAACCATAATATCCCCAGTCGACCGATATAAGTTGTTTTGTCTCCCTTGCTACAACGAGTGCTCCTTTTACAATCTTTAATTGACCATTTTCTCCATAAAATTTATAACCATCTTCATCAAATATTCTCAATGATATGAGACCTTTTTCTAGACCTGGTTTGTATCTCACACTGGAGAAGTTACATGTGATGCCATCAAATATAGTAATTCTAACATCTCTAACCCTAAATATTTTACATGTGTTATTATCACTTATGTAAACAATACCTCCATCACATGATCAGTATATATAAAGTCAATCAATGCATGGTGTTATATGAAAGAAAGCACCAAGTTCCAAAATCCACTCATTTTGTAAATTTTCACATGGAAGAATAGTCAACTCCTCATCATCTTCAAATGAAACACTTCATTATGTTAAATTTCCTTTGAAACTTTGAAATTAACTCATGTTCTTGCAAGTCAAATTTGGGCTTTTCTTGATTTGATTTTTGGAACTTCCAAACTTTGCGCATATGGCCCTTCTTTTGGTAATTTCAATGCCTTACATTCTTATGCCACTATGACTTGGACCCTGAATTATTTTTCAAATTTATACCTCACTTCATAAATCTTCCTCTTACCATCATTGTATCAGTTGAAGAGCCTGCACTTGATATTTTACAAGACTCTTCAAAAAACAACATAGAAATGGTTGATTTTGTTGTGCGATCTTTGGTGTTACCAAGATTCATAATCAAATGATCCTATGAATTAGCCATTGAACAAATCAATAGAGATAATTTTTCTTTATCATCAATTTTAACATCAACTACAATCAATCTACTAATAAGAGTATTAAACTCATTAACATGTTCTTGCAACGAAGATCCATCATTCATCCTTAGGACGAAAATTGTCTACAAAGAAAAATTTTATTTGACATAGATTTTCTTTCATACAAATTTTGCAATTTATCCCATAAACCTTTTTATTGTGGTTTGATCGAATATATTTAATAAACTGAATCATTAAGTGCAAGAAGCAAATCTTCCATTGCCAATGGATCATTTTTATTAAAAACATCATCATTCATATCCTCAGGATTATTTTTCTTACCTTTAATCGCAATTGCATAACCTTTTTTCACTAAAAATGCATTCATCTTTAATTTCCAGTAATTGGTTCTATTGAATTTTGGCACATCAAATATTGTAGAACTTGGACTTGTCATCTCTAACACGTGCAATCACAAACACCAATAATACTCTTATATGAAAAGGGGTCTCTCAACCAATGAAAGTATGATACCAATTGTTGGAAGCGTTGCACCCATTAGATTAATAAATAAAAGAAAGAAAAAACGAAAAGCAATAAAACAATGAACATGATGATTTACATGGTTTAGCAAGATTGCTTACATCCATGGGGCAGCAAAGAAGGATCTTTTTCTTTACTAATCAATGAGAAATACAAGAAAATACAATGGTGTTCACACTCTCTCTATACAACTCAGCCCTAAATTTTTTTGAAGAAATAACCCCAAAACCCTGAACCCAAAGAATAGTCTCAAACACATAAAAAATAGTATTGTCCATATATGATCCTCACATGTTTCTCCCAAAAACAAATAGGGTTAGATAACAAAAATCGTAGAGAAACTAGGATTCACATGTAAGAGGAAAGGACCTGGTTTCCAAAAGGAAACCACTCATTAGACGACACTATCCAACATGGTGTTGTATAGGTCCTTTTTGTCGGACCAAAAATTGACCATGTTTCCATTTGCCAAAATGCATCAAGACTAATGTGGCATCCAAACACCATCTAAATTTAGTTCTTTTTGTAACATTATACACTGTCATACTACCGAAGAATATATTTCATGATATGGTCCACAAATAAACACAACAACATTGTAAATTGAAGCCCTAATCCAAGCAATTTGTATGATTGTTCTAAATTCATATGGCAAAGCCATATTTGCCAGCACCCTTCCAAATGAGTGAAAAAGGCATTCTGGTAATTTTACACAAATAAGAGAGGGTAATCAAATAAGTACATGAATAAAGTACCTTTATTAATTACAAAAATAACAACAACAACAACAAATAGCCTTATCCCAACTATTTGGGGTCGGCTACATGAATCCTGTTCCACCATTCCGCTCTGTTTAAAGCTTTATCTGCCATTAATTATCTCCGAACTACCTACCAAAGATGGAAAAACAAAACCTCTGAACAGGTCGAAATAAATAAACGTGGTGAGTGGGTAGTAGGAGTGTCAATTGGTTGGGTTTGAGTCAGGCTGGAACCCAACTCAAATTTAATCCAAGATTAAATCTAAGACTTTTGTAAAAATGTTTGGTGGGCTTTTGGGGGGAGGGGAGTTGTTTTAGGTCTTGGGTAGGTTATTATAGAGATATGCAGATCCTTTGTTGCCACTTCTCTGTTGCATTCTGTCGTCCCAATGGTATTTTTAGGAATATGTGTTCTGTTCAGATTTTGTATGTCCTACCGTGTCCTACACACAAAGGCTGGGTGCAGAGTTAAAACAGTAAAAATATAATAAAAAAGGGTTCGAGGTTTATCTGTATTGACACAAACCTTTGTAGGTGTGCCATTGATTGACACATTATGTGTTTTTTTAAATTTAGTCTCTTTTTTATCACTTACTTTTTCACTGAATAATTTTTTGGACATTTTTACTCCCCAACACCACATGTGTACGCTTTTAATTCACCATAGATACTATATACATTTTTTCATCACAGAACATTTGCTAGGATTTAAAATAGGCACCAAATTCAAAAACTATCACATGAACCTGTGATAGAGGACATGGTAGGACATATAAAATCCTGGACAGATAATTTGTTGCCTTTTAGTAAGACACAGGATGTACCTTCACTAGGGGGTGTGGGTCCCATGCACTTTCTGCGTGGGGCCATACATCCCGGCTCTCTCTCAGGGGTTTTAATAAATATAGAGCTACATTATATAAAATACGGCAAAATTCTATAATTAGGAAATATTGTTATGATACTCTTTGACACCCAATGAATGATACAAAGGATTGTGTCTGCCTCTCTTAAGAATGCAAACCTCCGCTAAGTGTCAAGGGGTGGGCACATCAGCACCGAAAAGTGTCAAATGCTCCCCCCCACCCATCAAAAAAAAAAAAGAAGTATGGATCACTTTTCAGTGTTGATGTGTCTGCCTCTTGATGCCTAGCAGGGATAGCGTTTTTAAAGGAAGGCAGACACGATCCTTCATGAATGAGGGCAGCAAAGAACTAGGTATAGGAGGATAAAAACAAAATCCTTCTCTTACTAGGGATTTCTATTGGAGCTAGTAATCGGAGACACGGTCCTAGGCTGGTCAGCAGCTCATTACCAATTCTTTTTTTGCACAGATTTGGTGTGCCCTTCAATGAATGCCTAAGGTGTGCCCATATGCAAGGGATGACACTTGGCTTCAAAAAAGTGATTCACACTTTTTTTTTAGGGGAGTGATTTTCACTTTTTGACACCATGTGTCCCCCCTTACATATAGGTGGACCTTAAGCATTTGTTAAGGGGCAACACTATATCCGTGGGGATTCTTCCTTTCTAAGACACCAAAGGCTCAAATCCAAAGTATTTGACACCTGACCCACTTGACTTAGAATCCTCTGCAATAGGTTGAACTACATTAATGTGTAACAAGTGTATTGTGTATACAGTGGGACACATTGCAAAAATTTGAAACTTTTGCTTAAATTTTAGTTGGAATTTTAAATTTTTTGATGGGTGTCGCATTTTGAAAACTGTTGCACGCTATTTTGTTTTAACTTACTGTAGAGGTTCCAGATTTTCCCACCCAACTTTGATTAGAGTTTTAAGTTTGTTGATGCGCGTCCCATCTTGAGAACCACTAAAAATTAGGTCAGAACGAATCTTGTGAGAACTGTGAAAACGGCACCAGGTACAGACACATCAGTGCCAAAAAGTGATAAGTGCCCCCCAAAAAGTGTAAATCACTTTTTGGTACTGATGCGTCAGCCCCTCTGGTGCCGTTTTCA
>JAOXJP010233335.1:0-10333 GCA_025762735.1 Platanus orientalis | reverse complement strand
GTTTACCTAGATCCTTGAAAACCAAACCAATCTGAGAGTCAACCCTAGGCCCAAGTGCTTAGCCCAAGCCCGAAAAAGCCAGTATCCTCATTTTCCCTGAAAATGAGGCAGGCATCCAACCCCGTCTATAAAACTCCGAGTTAGTGGCAACTCCAAACACCCTGAAGTGGGTCGCAGATTTTTTCCATGATATCTACAGAATGGTGACTCCACTGGGGATTCACTGTTTAACCTCTAAATATGCAATGTATAAATGTCATGAGCTTTATTTATTTACCTGTATATCATTTTTCATGAATTATCTCTTTATATAAGCATGTGTTCACATAGATCATGAAGCATATCATTAGTTAGTAGAATACACTTGCATTTGAACAATATTAAACTTGCATCTAAGGATATAAAACATGATCACATTAGATTTAAGGCAGATTGAACTAGTTAGTAGGACCAAGATCCACATTTAACAACTTGATTACTTAAACATGTTTGATTTTATTTATTATATTATTCATTATATGAGTCCATAAGATACGACACATCATTCATATTGTATAAACATCATAAGCTCCTTATCTAGGTTCATTATCCACCAGTGGACAGATATTGGAAAACATTTAGGATGGGGGACAATACTTAAATCGTCCCTACTACGTCAGTACGGTCGGGTTGAGTAACCCAACCAAGTGACTATCCCTAAGATCCGAGCAGTCGGGGAGGTGTTTAGATTGGAAAACCTTTTTAGAATCTCTCTAAAGAAAAAATTATCATGCATATCATTCATTTTAGAGTTTGCTTATGGTATACTTGAGTAGTTTAGAGGGCTAGAAATAGGAACTCGTTTACCGTCTCTTTTTCATGTGCTTGCACGCTTGAAGTAAAACTAATTTATTTTAGGATAGAGAACATGCTCACATTAGATTTAGGGCAAATTGAACTAGTTAGTAAGACCAAGATCCACATTTAACAACTTGATTGCTTAAACATGTTTAATTTTATTATTATCATTGATCATTATACGAGTCCATAAGACACGACACATCATTCATACTGCATAAACATCATAAGCTCCTTATCTAGGTTCATTACCCACCAATGGACAAACATTGGCAAACATTTAGGATGGGGGACAACGCTTGAACTATGGCTGCTATGTCAATACGGTCGGGCTGAGTAATCCAACCCAGTCACTATCCCTAAGATCCGAGCAATCGGGGAGGTGTTTAGACTATGAAACCTTTTTAGATTCTCTCTAATAAAAAATTATCATGCATATCATTCATTTTAGAAGTCGCTTAGGGTATACTTGAATAGTTTAGAGGGCTAGAAGTAGGAACTTATTTGCCATCTTTTTGTATGCTTGCATGCTTGTATTAAAATTAACTTTTAGTCCCAATAGTCAGTTAAGCCCCTCGTGGCCCAATTAGTCATTAGAGACTCAACAACTAACTATTATGACATGATTGAATATTTGGTCAGTCATGTCCTACTTTTACTAACAAAGTCAAGGATTCATGTCCAATTTTTTTTTCATACACGGTTAAGTATTTTATTTCATAATTCCCGTATCCTATTTATTTCTAAATATATCTCACCTCCTTTTCATATTAATTCATGTGTCCCAATTTAATCACTCCCCATTAATCCTAATTAAATTATTTTTTGTTTTGCACATAAAATCATACCTCTCAAATCATTCAAAATTCTCTTCAAATCTCCCACAATCTATATACTGTTGAGTTATTCCACATCTCATCACCCAATGATTTATATTTCCCAAAGTCAAGCTAATTGCTTATCATTAATCAAACCATTATAAAAACAAATTTTTTTTTTTGCAAAAAGACCTCTTTAAAAAGTCATCATATTTTACAATCACATATTCATATAAATCATTTATAATCAAATTAACAACCATCATTAATAAAATCATTTTGTACATAGAAAAAATAAGTCAAAACTTAAAATCATTCATCTATATTAAAACATTTTTTTGAACCATCTACAATCTACCTATTTCCGAGTTATCTTTCATAAATACAAACCCGTCTCTATAAAATTTTCAAACTTTAAGTCCACATATTTTAAATCAAACCATTTGTCTACATTTTACCCTTTCAACACACATAAAAAAAACTTTAAAATTATTTTTGTCTCATTTGCTTTATATAAATGCAAACATAGGTAAAATATATCTAAACATAAAATCAGATCTCTCAAATTATTCATAACATTTTTATGTATCATCTTATTCATATTTCTTAAAATTAAATAAATTTGTACATAAGATAAATAAACCAAAACATAAAATAATGTTTTCCAAATAATTACTCTTCTTAAAACTTTCATTTTCAAATCTATTTCCCACCTCATTCTTGTATCTTTATAATTTATGTAAACCATGTAAACTTAAAACTAATGAATTCTAATCAACCTATGTTGTATGAATAAAAAGAAAAAACAAACTCTTAAATCATTTTGTGTCCTAATCATTCATTCGGTTAAAGTAATAAAATCATTCATTTTCAATTATTTCACATCTTACAGATCCTCAATTCATTCATTCATATTTTCCAAAATTAAACTACCTAATCAAAACATTCTACAAAATCATTTATCTTACAATCTCACATTCTACATTTGATATCCCATTCATTTTAGTCATACTTTCCAAAAATTAAACTAACTAATCAAGCCATTCTATTTGAAGTCAATAAAAACATAAAATCTTTCATCTCATATTATTTCCACACCCTACAAATTCTCAATTAATTCATTCACATTTTCTAAAATTAAACTACTTAATCAAATCACCCTATGAAATCACTCATTTTCATATTCTATAAACTCTCATATCATTCAATATCCCATTCATTTCACTCATATTTTTCAGAAATTAAACTGACTAATCAAGTCATTCTATACACATCTAAAATTAATAAAGAAAATTATTCAAATCAAATTATTTTTCACACACCATAAACTTAAATTATATCTTGTCTTATTCAATAAAAACAGAATTCCATTCATTTCAAAATAATTTTTACGTAAACTTAAGTCATTGTTTTGTCATTCAGTTAAATCAATAAAAAAGCATGAAATCATACTTTAAAATCTCAAGTCACTTATTATTCTGTCTATTCATTCAATTAAATAAATAAAACCAATAAAATCATTTCTCTCAAAATATTTTTGAAAATTTTCATCTCCTACAAACTCTCAAGTTATACCCTAATATAGAATCAATAAAAGAAAAAAAAACACCTTGTAAATTTTCTATATTCCACTTCCTTTCGAGATATTTGCATTTAGAATTTGTATGTATAGATAAAATAAATAAAAATAAAACCACTAAGATACCATATCTCTCAGTATGTAAAGTCTACTCTTCCTCATTATTATCATTAGAAATAGGGATTGCCACTAACTTGACCCTTTTCATAAATCTCTCCGTACAAAACTCTTTATAACCATTAAACTCTTTCCCTTTTCTTAGAGAAACTCTATTTTTTTTCTTACAAACAACTGCCAAAATAATACTCGTCTCCATACTTTATTTAAGTGCTTTATTTTGGATAGTACCTTTGTCTTTATGGGAGATTGGATTCTGTTCCCTCTTTTGTAAAATCCATCATCAGCCCTCATCCTACACCTCCAATTGCTCAATTTCTATCTCTCCTAATAACAAGAACATCTCTTGCTATTAGATCATCCACATCTATCTGCTCACCTCTAGAAGGCTGTAAGAAAGATTTTTATTCTTTAGAAACATGTCTTATTTGCCCTCTCATCGATCTGCCGGGCCTGCCCACATCACCCCTCAATAAGAGTTATCTTTGATTCAATTATAGAAGATCAATCCAAAATCTCATATTGAAACTCCCACATGTACAAACCAAATTTGTTACACCAACCCTTGAATTTGGTACAATACTCCTATTAATTCCTTACTTCTCAGAACCACAACAAATGCCCATGGGATCCGGGGGCAATCAAGCAATCAAAGTTCAATCATACTCCTATCACTAATTCGGGGGCAATTACTTCTATGATCCCTTTGTACAAATCCATTAATGTTGCATAGTCATAACCTTCAGAGTTCTCAAGGAAGGTTCACCCATCTTAGTAGTTTGCACATTTTTTCTCAAGCATCTATATTCTTGTTTTACAACTTCAGAAGTCTGGGCTAGTTATGGATGAGGTCTACCTCCTCCATCCCCATCTAAGTCCTATCTCAATAGCCTCCCCCTTCTTTGGTATCCCTCATATACACTCATATTGATACCAATGAGTTTCTTTACAACTCATCCAACCAAACACTCACTTAAAGATTCATATTTAAAGGGGTTACCCATTATTACTTTCAATTCAACTTATACTCTAGCTCCCTCTCATTTCCTCATGATTCTTCTCGTGATTAACCAAAATCTAGTATTTTCAATTTATGATTTTATTATTTAAAAAAAAATGATGGACATGAATCCTGACAATAGTTTTTCTTGGGGCAAACCCCTTTTGTTCATTCTATGCTTTTAATGAATATATCTTGTCTTTCAATATTTAAAAACCATCATAACAATTATACAATTTTTGGGCAATACATAAAATCAAACAAGCAAGACATTCTGGAAGAAGGATCTCTCACTCAAGCAACTATGGCTAATAGACATTCACCCAAAACCCCTTCAAATGCTTTTGTTGTAGAGGTTCCAAAACCTTCAAAGGTACCAGCATACATACCCAACAACTCCCAAGACATTCCCTCCTCCGCACTGCTATTTCATCCTTATACCAAACCTGGGATGTTCACCACACTACCAAAGTCGAAAGGATCCAATCCCATGAAAAATAGATCATGGGTAAGAAAGAAGAGTTGGAAGTGGCTCGTTACTCTAATTTAAGTTTTGAGGACCTATGTTTATATCCTGGGATGCAGCTCCCAAGCAGTATCAAGATCCCAAAATTCATAAAATATGATGGACGAGGATGCCCTTACACGCACTTGTGGAGGTATTGTAATGATATGTTCTAATTGGGCAAGGATGAGAGGATCCTCATCCATCTATTTGCATCAAGCCTAGAGGGCCAGACCCTCAGATGGTTTTGGAACCTAGATAGGAGTAAGCTCTAGACTTGGATAGGTTTTTCACAAGCCTTTTAGGAGCATTTCAAGTTCAACTTGGATTTTTTATTAGAGTCTGAAATGGTGAGACCTAAACTATTTGATGACCCTTTAGAGGAAGTTGACATGGTGTCAAATATCCCAAAAACCCCAGGCACTACACATAAAGTGATAGCCCAAACATGTAGTGAATTTCCATCAATGGAAAGTTGCACCTAATACCAAACAGGCCATATGGGGAAATTGGACCTAGGAGATCTAGATACCCCTAGGGACTACATCCAAAGAATCATCACTTTTTCCAACTACATCGCCCTCGTCCATGATCTCGGTGGCCCCATCCCACGTACACCATCAATGTTATACACCTTCATTACCCACTCAGTATACTCACACCTACTGCAGCATTCCAACAACACAAGCCCAAACCCCCCCATCCAAAAAGAGAAGGTTTGGACCTTACTTTGCTCACTTCAAAGGGGCTAAGAAGAAATTCACACCTTTGCCCTATCCCATCAACTGCATACTAACTAATTTGGTCAACGAAGGACATTTCCAGTTACTTCTGCCAAGGTAGATGCCCAATCCTCTCCCAAAGACATACACTATGAAAAAATATTGCGCCTACCATTAAGGCCCTGGACATTCCACCAACAACTACTTCTGGCTAAAGCATGCCATTCAAGACCTCATTGACTAAGAGACCATTAGCGTTAATACAACTAGACAACCTTGAAGACTTTAAAGACATTGTAAACCAACGTATTTTCCTTTTCTTGCAAAACAATGTACAAACTGAACTACTAACTGGCTTGATCCTGACCTCTATGTCAGGTACGTAGGAAACTTGTGAGTCATTCTTCATACTCCAAGTGTAGCCCCTTTTATATAAATAAAATATTTTTCCAAGGCAGATTCTCTACATTTATCCTGTCAGATTCATCATTCACACAAGGCCAAGCCCTGGATCACCAAAGTTGTATGGGAAAGAGATCTTGATTATCAGATGTAAGTTCTTATAGAGATCCTAGTCTAGATACTGCCTCAAAACAAATAACATTAATAATAATTTAACATAGTTCGAGCATACACCATGTTTGAAAAAGTACACCTTTATCAAAATCCATCTTTCAAAATTATCTCATAATTTTATAAGACTTCACATTTTTCAAATACATAATTTGTAAAATTCATGCATCATTTCGTGCACCTGGTATTTCTCTAACTTCTAGATTCCCTCTGGATGAACGTGTTTTAAAAATATTTTAACTCATAAACTTGCTTTCAATGCATGCCATGTTTTTGCTCTAGATGCACCGCTTTTTCAAAAATGGATGCTCCACAGAGTTTCCCATTTTCAAAAGATTTTTCATCACTTCGTGCACATGATTTCCATATTGTATGAACATATTTTCCAAAACTTTTTTCCAAACCTAGAGGGATCTTCACTAACAACTAACAAATGGATAAATGTCCAAAAAGCCTCCTAAAAGAGCCTGTTAAAATAAAATCAATTCAATTAAAAACCGTGTATTGATGTCTTAAGAGTCATAGGCGTGCTAATGTTAATCCCCAGGTGGATTTTGATTAAAGCAAGAAGCCCGATCACTTAGTGAAGTCGAAAGCAATAAGCTTGTGTATGTATGATGTCATCAACTTCTTGCCCTAAGGGTTTATAGGTCAATGACAGAGCATGAGATTTCGCTTTCAAGACAGGCGCCCTTCAGAAAATCGGGTCACATCCAGCAAGCAACGTTGGTTAACTATTTTAGAGCTATTTATTTAGACACATCCAAGATGTCATGACTGACAATTATAGTGTAAAAACCAAGTAAAACCTAGTCTTGATGAAAACCTACAAAGGCATCAAGAGTAAAAGAGGGACAAAACAAAACAAAAAAGTAAATCCTAGTTCCAAGGAAAACCCGAGAGGGCCTTGGGGGCAAAAGAGGGAAAAAGAAAGGAAAAATTGTTCAGTCAAACATCTGCTCTACATGAAGAAATCTGATAGCCAACAATGTGTTCCTGAAGCTTCGTTCTGATGATCAACAAATGTGCTCCTGGTGCTCTACAATTGCAATCGACAATCATGCTCCTAATGCTCCTAGAAAGGATAGGAGGCCATCTTTAGCTGACCAGATTCTTAAAAAGGACCCACATATAATTTTTCACTAGTCAAACATTTTGGGCCAAAATATAAAGCCTCTTTCTTTCTAAACACAATATTCTCCATATATTAAAACCATGTCAAGTATAATCTCAATTATTCATTGAAATGAGGGGAGGATATCTTTGGCCAGTTAGAATCCTCAAAATGACCTATTCAAAATTAATCACTTGTCAACTATTTTGAGCCAACAATAAAGGCTTCTTCTTGTTAACCACGGCTCCCTTGATTGTTCATTCACATTACTAATCTTGACTCACTTCCATAGCAGTATGCTATAGTATCAATTTCCATAACCACAACTGTACAACTTTAACTCTATCACAATGATAGACCCATTCCATTTTCAATCCATCTCATGTACAATCTGAAGGGTACCTATAAGCACAATTCAATATGTTCAAACATTTGTCATTATCTACCTAATCTTGCAGAATGAACCATTTTCCAAACAATACTTTCATCCAAGCTCTTTTATTATAGTAGTCATCATCACAAAAGACCTCCTCCTTAAAAAAAAAAAAAAAGAAGAGAAAAAGAAAGAGAGGAGGATTTCCTCAACCACTTCATTGCAAAAACTACCCTTATTATTGAACCTTCAACCTTCAAGATGAAAGACATTTACCCATGAACTACGCTTGACTTGATCCCTACACTAGGGTATGTAGGCAACCTGAATAAGGTTCAGTCACATTTTATAAATTCTTTACAAAACTTTGCAAGCCTGAACATACCTGGATATACATCTTATCTTTCAAACATTTCAAATTGCTCACATTCATAGATGGTTAAGACAATCATAACATATTGAACAATCAATAACCCAATAGGCAAGTTACAATGTTGAGCCTAAGCCACATTTTGTCCTATATTGAAGACCTCTCTTCATCAATAAACAATTGAGATAATACTCGATAGTTAATAAATCATTTTTTGGGTCTTTTACCCCTTTCTTGTAAACCCACAACCTAAGCCACATTACATCCCATGCATAAAGTCCTCCTTGATCTTGAGGCAACAGGGGCATGACCATCGTCAACAAAACTTTCAAGCACAATCAATAACCATCAGATGGCAGATTCAAACATTTAGAGCTATTCAAGAGGAACCAGGTCCAAGGGCTACCACAAATACCAACATAGTAGAGAGCCTTATGCACACATTTTCTCGAACTCTCAAATCTCATGCTTGATCAATGAGCTCAAAACTTCACTACAACATGTCATGTGACATCATGCCTAGGCAAGAAATAGACATAGGTTTCATGAGGTAATAAGGATCCAGATTGAGCTTTCTGTGATAATTACCTCCACGAATGGATTGAGCATAACACAAACATGACTCTTTTGATGTCAATACA
Organism: Platanus orientalis; assembly: GCA_025762735.1. Taxonomy (NCBI): domain Eukaryota; kingdom Viridiplantae; phylum Streptophyta; class Magnoliopsida; order Proteales; family Platanaceae; genus Platanus; species Platanus orientalis. The sequence continues at coordinate 1,684 of JAOXJP010233335.1, read as the reverse complement.
TCAATCTAAACCATTTAAAACAAACAAACAAAAAAGAGAGGGCCGTCTCAAAGGCCACATTCAAAACAATCCTTGAGGCCATTTTGAAGGCCGCTTTCAGACAAAATCAGGCCATCTTGAAGGCCGCCTTCAAAACAACCTTTGAGGCCATTTTGAAGGCTGCTTTCAAATAAACATCAGGACATTTTGAAGTCCACATTCAAAATAATCCTTGAGGCCATTTTGAAGGCCACTTTCAGACAAAATCAGGCCATCTTGAAGGCCACACTCAAAACAACCCTTGAGGCGATTTTGAAGGTTGCCCTCAGATAAATATTAGGCTGTCTTGAAGGCCGCATTCAAAACAATCCTTAAGGCCATTTTGAAGGCCACTTTCAAACAAAATCAGGCCTCATTCAAAACAACCCTTGAGACCATTTTAAAGGCCGCTTTCAAACAAACATCAAGCCATTTTGAAGGCCGCATTCAAAACAACCCCTGAGGCCGTTTTGAAGGCCATTTTCAAACAAAAATCAAGCCACCTTGAAGGCCACATTCAAAATAACCCTTGAGGCCATTTTAAAGGTCACCCTCAGACAAACATCAGGCCATCTTGAAGGGTGCACTCAAAATAACCCTTGAGGCTATTTTGAAGGCTACCCTCAGACAAAAATCAGGCCATCTTGAAGGCCGCACTTAAAATAACCCTTGATGCCATTTTGAAGGACAGCTTTAGATAAATATTAGGCTGTCTTGAAGGCCGCACTCAAAACAACCCTTGAGACCATTTTGAAGGTTGCCCTTAGACAAATATCAGGTCGTCTTGAAGGCCACACTCAAAACAACTCTTGAAGCCATTTTTGAAGGCCTCTTTCAAATAAACATTAAGCCATTTTGAAGGCCGCATTCAAAGCAATCCTTGAGGCCATTTTAAAGGCCACTTTCAAACAAAAATCAGGCCATCTTGAAGGCCGCATTCAAAACAACCCTTGAGGCCATTTTGAAGGCCACCCTCAAACAAACATTAGGCCATCTTGAAGGCTACATTCAAAATAACCCTTGAGGCTATTTTGAAGGCCGCCCTCAGATAAAAATCAAGCCATCTTGAAGGTTGCACTTAAAACAATCCTTGATGTCATTTTGAAGGCTACCCTTAGACAAATATCAAGCCGTCTTGAAGGCCGCACTCAAAACAACTCTTGAGGTCATTTTGAAGGCCGCCCTTAGACAAATATCAGATCGTCTTCAAGGCTGCACTCAAAACAACCCTTGAGGCCATTTTTGAAGGTTGCTTTCAAACATACTGATAGGCCAAATTAAGGCCCCCTCAAACATCAACAACAACAAAACAAACAATGAGGCCATACTGAAGGCCGCCACTCAACAAACCTTGAGGCCCTTTTGTTGGCTACCATAAAATTGCAGCCATCTCAAAGACCTTAGGACATCAATCACTTGGCCGTTTCAAAGGCCCTTATTCATAACAACAAAACAATTTCTTTTGCCCTTTTCAAGAGAAAAGGTCGCACATCATCAACAACAACACAACAATTTATTTTTCCCTTTTTAAGAGAAAAGGTCACACATCAACAACAACACAACAATTTCTTTTACTCTTTCTAAAAAGAAAAGGTCACACAACAACAACAACAACAACAACAACACAAGCACTCTTTATTCACACTTCAAGATAAAACAAGCAAGC